>JBBPTG010000106.1:0-88385 GCA_038093975.1 Chalciporus piperatus
TGATGACAAGGCCACCTGGGACTGGGCCGTACTCAAGGACAACAACAATTGGACGAACCACGGCAAGCAAGTCGAGGAAGCTGGCAAATACCTTCCGGGTTCCTTTGACCGTAAACCCCGCAACATCGCTGAAAAAATCAACACGCAATACAAGACGTGGGAGTTTCATCTTTATACTTTCGGTCTCGCACCTATCCTTCTCTATGGCCTTCTACCCCTCAAGTATTGGAGGAACTTTTGCACCCTCGTCCGAGGCTTTCAGATTATGTGCCAACACTCTATTACGCTACAGCAACTACAGGACGCGCACATTCTCCTTTCTTCGTGGGAACGCGACTTCGAACTCATCTACTATCAGCTCAAACACGATCGCATCCACTTCATTCGTCCAGCCGTTCATCAAGTCGTCCATCTCGTGACGGAATGTATTCTCAAAGGTCCACCTATCTGTTACGCTCAATGGACGATGGAAAGGACTATCGGTAATCTTGGCCAAGAAATTCGCCAACCCTCTCGCCCTTACGCAAATCTCGCGCGGGAGGGTGTCCGGCGTTGTCAAGTCAACGCGCTGATCTCCATCCTTCCTGAGTTGAACGAGCCTCCAAAGCCCCTCCCTCGTGGTGCGATTGACCTCCAAAGCCCCTCCCTCGTGGTGCGATTGACCTCGGAGATGGTTACGCACTCCTTCGTAAACGCTCTAGATATGCAAGCCTCCCAAATCCCCCTCTCGTCCCCCTCGTCTCTGCGCTTCTTTCCGAAGGCCAAGACATGCCGAGGATCACGAAATGGGCCAGATTACAACTTCCGAACGGTCAGAAAGCACGTTCCGTTTGGAGGGAGAGTCTCATGGACCCAGACCGCCTTCGAGTCTCTCGCAATGTCAAGGTAATTTTATTTTTTCGTTTGATATGATCTACTAACGAACTTTCTTCCAGTTACGATATGAGGGTGGGATCCGTTGCGGAGAAGTCCAATATTTCACGCAGATCGCCGTCAAGACCTTTGAAGGTGGATGGACATTCCGCACGGTCGCTATCGTCAAACTATATTCCCCACCCGATGACAAACTACTCGAGCTTTCCTTTCAAGTCGTCGTCGCATCCGTGTTACTCGAAGAACTCGCTGTCGTTGGATTCAAAGATATTCTTAGTGTTGTTGCCATGGTACGAACACAGCTTACTCTGCCAGACACAGATTTGGAGGTGGAACGGTTCTGCATGCTCGAGCGGCCGGGTTTAGATATCTCTGACCTTGGAGTGCCTTACAACCTTGGTGTTGATGATGACGAGGATCAGGACGACGTCAACGGGGATGACGTAGAATGAGATTCAGCTATGTATGATCTACGCGACACGGAAACGCTTCATGTACTTCTCCTTAAATTCCTCATGCAATCTACGACGCTTGGCACTTTCAGCAGGGATGTGGGACATCGGAAACGCGCGCACTAAGTATTTTGAAGGGGGAAGTAAAGCCTGGGTCTCAGGGTCTCGGGAACGGACATGGAGCAGACTGCATGGCAGCACTGCAGCTCTCTCCGTTAAGTCGGCGTCCGGTGAGCTATATGATGCTGTTATCATAATGTGTCAGGCACCCAAGCGAGCACTTACGCGGACGATCCACATTGAGATTTTGCATCCTCGGGTTTGATTATATCGTCGCAAGCCACGACTTCTCCGACTTCTCCCGTCTGTGTTGCACTATGAATTGCATGTAAATCTACACTAGGAATATCAAAAAAAATCGCTACACTGTGTGTTTTTCAACATCATTCCTTCGGATGTGAAATACTATTTGCTAGACTTGAAATGAATAGATGGTCAAAGAATAGAGAAGGTTTTTGAGTTACTCACCTTTTCGCCTGGTGTCTGCACGTTGATGGCAAGGACATATTTGTCCCATTGAGGAACAATATCCTCAATGACAAGAACAGCCACATCCCCGGTCATATGAACAACCGGAGGCTTTACGAGAGTCGGCAAAGTAGACAGATCGAGGGACATGTCGAGACTTGTCGAGATCTCGGTTCCAATCCCGATCATTACAGTAGTCACGGCATTTCCCAGCGGAGTCGATAAGAACTGTAATAGCCTCCTGACCATATTGGGGACGTGTCTCGACGCGTCTTGGATCTCTCTCTCGCCAAACTCACTCATTAACGCGTTTTCACTGTGTATAGTGTACATAAATGGACTTTACATTCCCTTCCCTTGTTTCCGGAAATCCTTTCCATAATTCCAGTGGTATTGGACTCGTTGGGAATGGTAGTGGTCTAGACTGTGATATCTATTCAGATCGCGCCATCTCCTCGTTCCAATCACCTAATCAAATGTCTCAGGTAAGTTTGTGTTCAAGGTACTCTCCTGATCTCGTTGATCTGTTGCAGGCCGCATATATGCAGGAAGTCGGACTGCTTCGTCAAAACTGCCTCGAGCTCAAGATGGAATTGGCCAGGACTGTAAGCGAGCGCGATGCAATTCGGTATGGGTTTTTTGTTTTTATCATCCTATCTAATACTATTTAAATTTAGGGCCGCATTCGACAAGCTGTCTACGTCGCTTGGATCGTCCGCACCACCTGATATCTCTGAATCCGACGACAAACGTGCGAAATACGCGAACATCCGATTTTGGACCCAGAGCTCGTTCACAGAGTGGACAAAGTCGGCCGAAGGACAGGCTAATCAAAAATGGAAGTTTGCTTGTTTTGAAGACCATAACGGAAACCCTGTCGACGGAGGTACGATAACCGCGATACGAGCACTGCTGAAGAGCACGTGGAAGGACCTCGTCGACAAGAAGCTTGCGCCGAAGAGTTGGAGACAGGTCAGCGCAAGCGGGAAGGACCACGTTCACACCATTATGTACAAGAAGTATCCATTCCTTTCTCTGGCCGATAACGACTGGAAGATCGACTACGTGTGCGTGCTCGACTATCCTGGCTGGGTCCGACGCTACCTCGACAAGGACGGCAACTACATCGAGGATCGTAAAGAATCGGTTAAGCGCGAAGAAATGACCAACGAGGACGATCCGAGTCTGGGTTCGAGCACAACAGGCAAAAGAAAATCAAAGGGACAAGCGGCTCAGAAGTCCGAGGTTCCATTGAAGAAAATCAAAGGTTCATTATCTTCTATCATTTTTCCTGTAGTACTAAACTGCGAGTCGCTTCACTGTTTACAGTTTCTGATGAAACAGGTACCACGTCCGAGTCGTTTCAAGTCGGCTCGGACATCGCACCCTCCCCCATCGACATTGCATCACCACCTTCGTATCCAGATATTCTCGACGGGAACAACGACAGTGACCGCGAGCGTCCACCCTCCCCCAGCCCGACCGCTAGTGAGAATCGCATGACGCGTCCACCATCTCCGACCGCTCATAACAACGAGGTCGAGCATCCGCCATGCCCAGTTGCTAGTAACACCAACGACGCCGATCGTGTACCACCCCCGACTGTGAGGAACAATGGTGCCGAGCGTCCACCATCCCCAACCACTAACGACGGGCCCGATCGTGCACTATCCCCACCCGCGAATAACGACATCAACAATACTCACAACGACAAAAGCGAGTCGAAGAAAATGTATATTAATCCTCTGTAAGTGAAGCATCTTCTCCCGAACCCTACTAATGTGCATTTGCGAGTCAGAGCAGCTCTCAGAACGAGTACCTTAAAAATCAAGTTGCCGCCCCTTCCTCCCGCACCCACCCCATCCGAGCCGTCATGCGAGATTAAGAAGAATGAAAATGATGGGACGAAAACCGACGAGGCCGATGCAACGAAAACGAACGCGACGAAGGTTAAGGGAAATTCGGGCGGCCGTAAAATGTGCTTGTCAAAGTACAAAACGGCGTTGTAAGTCCTTGTTTTCGCGGTTCGTGCCGGTTCTGCTAATATATTTTTATTATAGCAATCTCTGCGCGTCCCGCTGGCTTCATCGGGTGAACCGTAGCGGAACGAGGGACGAATTCCGAACATATTGGGACGGACTCGATGATACCCAGCGCAAGGTGCGCCTTTTCCTTTATACCACTTTTGATTCTATCTAACAAACACGCAGGCTTATGAGACGGAAGTACTGGAATTGGTGAGTATATTCCGCTTGCGACTCGTTTAACTAATCATATTGTAGGTCGGGAAAAATGCCTGGAACAAGACCACTTTCGAGGGCGGCACCATCTACTAGACCAAGACCCCTCGCTCCTACCCTGTAGCATTATCAAACTGGACCTTCTCTGTGGGATTAGATTCGCAGCAGTGCTCTGTATGTTTTTATTCATTTTATGTGCTTTTTCTGTATTCTTTTCTGCCGGCCTCGAGCGCTCCTTCCTTTTTGGGACTGTATCGCACTGTAACCCCTGTCGTGTACTACCTGAATGTCATAATCATTTGCGAGCATTTACGATCATTTGCGATCATTTGCGATGTGAGCATTTGTGATCATTTGCGAGCATTTGCGAGCATTTTGCAATCAGGATCGGTTGGACAATAAAAGCATGCCTGGGCATATGTAGTCAGATTGTGCGCGAGTAAACCCTGTAAAGAGAATCTGTCGAAATCTGCTCGTTTATGCATTTTCTGTGTTGCGCATGCTCGGACAGACTGAAGCATCGGATAGCATGCAAAACATTCTCATTTCAGTCGTGAGATCTGCCTACATATGACAGGGTGTGTACTACTTTAAAAACCATATCTCGTCAGACCCGGGCATACCCGATCATAACCGTTTTTCACTGGGGCTGAACTGCCGAGCTTAAATATAAGAATGTGCTGCCTTTGTCTCAACACACACCAGAGTCTAGTCGTTTCGTTTGATGGTCCCCTAGCTAGATCGCCAGTCTCGAATCCCTACACTGCACATGCTACATGATACCAGGTGATCCCGACACTCGAACCCAATCGCCACTCACAAATGTTTCTAAATCAGCTTCAACACCAGCATCTTCAACAAAGAGAGACACCAAGGCAGGAACCCCGCCACTATCCTCCAAGTTATCTCCTATGTCGCTCCCACTCGATATCCCTCCCCGCCCTTCCACCGCCCCACCTCAGCCTGACGCAACGAAAAGGCACACAGATGTACAAACTCGTACGACCCTCGTATCTAACCTTCGTGCCCGCAATCTTCTCCTTCAAAAAGCGATCTCCCACATCGACGATGCCGTCCTTCATCTGATGGCTGCCCGATCCGGGGTTCCCAGTGCCAAAATACAACAAGTACGCTGCGAAGCAAGGAACAGAAAGGATTTATTAGATAGAATGGACAGAGCTATCAAAATGGCACAGAATGGCGAATTGCGGGAGGAAATTGAAGGTCCAGAGCAAGGTGAAAAGTAAGCCAGTGATTCTCAGTCGACGTCAAATGATGGTTAATCACGTCGCGAAAGTCCTTCCACGGGTTCCAAGCCTGCTGGGGCGCTTCCGGTTGATGGTGTTTCTAGTGCAGAGACCACTGTCATTACTCCATCCCCCTCGGATGGTTCCGTAGACGCGCCTCAACTCAGGCGATCGTCTTCTCAACCGCAGTTGAGCCCTTCCGCGCCCCAAACCCAGGTCCCTACTCAAGTCTACACACTCTCTGAACTCGTCGAGCGTCGCAAAATTCTCCAAGAATCGATCGAGTCTTGGAAACACTACGCCACAGAGTTACGCGTCGTTCAACCGCAGTTCGAAGCCCTAGCACAAGCTGCTGAGGCTACAATAGTTCATGCCTCCCTTGCAACCGCGACAGCTTCTTCCACAAGTCAAGAATCTATAACGGTCAAGCTGCAGAGAGCGCAGTTCGAGATCAAGCGTCGCGAAGAGCTTTTACTCCGGTTAAACCTGGCCATTACCCAGCTCTCGGATCCAAATTCTCAGGAGCAATTTGCGGCCCTCGCAACCTATGTACCCCCAGCTCTCGACAAACCCCGTTTCGACATGGCATATGCCCATTTTTGCAAAGAAAAGTCGATAGAAATGAATACGACCATTGTCATGCCCGACGTGACAAAACCTGTGCTCGACCTGTATTCCTTGCATGTGGCAGTCATGCAAGAAGGGAGCTTTACCAGGGTTGGTCCATTACTTTCCATTCGTCATTTTGCCCTGACAAAATGTGAATTATTAAATGCTATCGCAGGTCGCGGGTCGCAAATCATGGAACCTAGTTGGAGCGCGTCTCGGGTTCGTCGAAACTGCTGCCACGGCGACTGAGCCGGCGAGGTGCTCCTCCGAGATAGCGGCTCACATAGAGCGAGCCTACCGAGACCGCCTCCAGCAATTCGACCACCTCTACGTGAGTTCCATCGTCGAGACCGTCCGAAAGCGGATGGCGGCAGAGCAACAGAAGAAGACGTGACCAGTGACCAACTCTTTTGGTTGGTTTGGAAATGGCCGTCTCCCGCAGTAACGGTTCCCTCTTTCCCCTCTTCGACATGGACCGGTGCCCAGTCTCATCCGCCACCCGACCCACTCATTCTAGCAGTCCAACAACTATTTCCCGACTCGTGGGAGGAAGAGAATTTCACCGACATCATTCACAGCATATCTGCCAAGGACACTGCTCCCACATTCTGGGCGTATATACCTTCATGCTCATGATTCAGCTCGTTTACGCACATATTACCACCGATACCTCCGGCACGAATTCTACTTGGTTGGACTACATATTATACGTTACACTTGGGCGAGCATGTTAACTTTTGATCATTCGGCAATGATTCCACTCACACCGCCTATAGCGTTTGGATGTTCACGGGGGTCATGCGTATTTTGGTCGGATATATCCGTCGTATAACGAAGGAACACAACGAGGAGAAAATAAGATGTAACCACATATAATTAACAGGGTAACCCGGTGCTCTGCCTCAATCCCCCCAGCCTCGCCGGAGGTAAGAAGGCGACAACCGGTACTTACTCAAAGAATTCGGAGGGAAAGTAATTTGCTGCGGTACTGTAGAAAAGAAATCCGTTTTTGACCGTGTGAGCGGAAAAGTCTGATAAGATCCCGAGAACGCTGGGGGTTATCGAACCCCGATTTTGTCCAGCGACATGTGCGATTAGATTAAGTACTTTGCATGAAATTTATCCCAAAGTCAACAAGCACGAAAATCCAAGAAGAAAAACTCGAGGCATTTATTTGCCCATTTGCGGGGAAAGAACGAAACAAGCTTCGCACGCACGTTCACTTATGGTACCCATCACCAGTGGCGAAAGCGAGGCGTACTCGAGGTGGGCAGCGGATAAACATTAAATTATGATGATTTATGGTTTACTTGGAGGTTAGATCTGAAAATACATACGTCACGGCAAATCCCGTCGTAATAACAAGTCCAAATGCTCAGGCGCTTGCTGGGATGAACCTTGACGTGAACGTGGTTCTGTACAGTACTTGAACGACATTGTTCCTCTGAGGCTGCATTGTCTGTGGAGGGTCTGGGGTGTAGTATATTGAATTTTCTGTAATAAAGCGAGTGTGGAGTTTCCACTTTGGGTGTGAAAAGAGTATATATTCAAAGTCCGACTTGGTCCGTTATGGTCTGTGCTTAGCAGGTGTTTGGAAGGTCGGACCAACCTCGCTCCCACCACCAGCATCCTCTGTGCTTGCTGCTGCAGTTACCCTCCCTTCCCCGCCATTACGAGCGGCCCCTTCACCGCAGACAGCGTCCTCGAACGTACATCGTACGTCGAGCTCGTCCTGGCCGTCGTAGGGCTACACAGCAACCTAAAACATCCATCGTAGCCCTCTAGTACAACCCAAGGACTCTGGATTATGGCCGATCGTATCCCCCAGTACCCCATGTTTTCCCAGAACATCATGCAGAACTCCATTTCGCAATCCCAGATCCCTCAGCAGCCCCAACAATCCCAACAGCCAGACCCTCAGATGATGGCAGGGCTCTCTAACCCCGAGCATAGTCGCATGTGGCAGCAGCAGATGAATCAGCTCCAGAACCAATATCGTGCTCAGCAGTCGGGCGATTTGACAGCTTCTCAGATGCATCAGGCAAGTTTCCGCTTGTCCTTTTTTTCGCTCTTGCTATGCTTTGTTTTCTGCGGTCGGCACTTTTTACTACCTGGGGCGGGGGTGATGCATATGTGATGATCCTAAGCGCGGTCATATCCCCCTTTCTTGAATCTAACCCGCATGGCCTTACATCATTCAGCCTTGCGCTGGACTATCTCGCTCCAGACGCCTCGCTGAGAATCGATTCTCTCGTAATTACGTATGCTGACCCTTGTTTAGATCCAGGAATTCGCGCGAGGACAGGCTCTCTCCCATGGTCGAGGTCAACAACCCATTGTACAGCAGATTCAACAGTCTTTTGGGCTCAACTCGCAACGCATGAATGCCCCCGGTCCCGGCTTCCACGACCCACAAGCCAATCAATCTCAGTCCCTCATGCAACCCAATTTCGCCAACCTGCCCATGAGTACCCAACAGCAAATGAAGTCAGCCTTTAACCTTAACCCCATGATGCACATGGACCCCGCCGTCTCTCGCCAGCTCAAAATGCTGAATCAGCAGGCATCTAATTCAATGGATATTGGTCGTCTCCAACAGTCTAGCCTTGGCTCTCAGCATGCGGCTAACCCATCTACGGCCGCAGATATGTTTAATCACTCGTCCATGCAGACCGCTCAGGACCAGATGCGTGGGTCCCCACACCTGACCGCACAACCTGTAGGTCCCCCCGGTGCCGCACAGGGGATGGTACCTGGCAGCCAACCGCAGAACACTCAGAAGAGAATGACTCCAGCCGAGTTCCAGGAGAGGAGGGCTTATCTCCTCGGCCTGATTCAACAGTCTGAGGTTGCTCTCAACTCTCTCTTGCAAACCGCACGCAGTTCCCCCTCCATTGATACCATCATGCAGCAAAGGCTGACGCAGCTCCGCAACGAGTTTACCTCCCGGAAGGATGTATATAACAAGTTCGTCGCCACTTTTGCCCCCATGGTGTCGCAACAAATGGCCAATGGCATGTCACCCCAGAACATGGCTCATATGTATGTATTTCAGTCATTGACACCGTATCTGACGTTGACTCCGTTTGCAGGAGCGGGATGGGCTCCTCTCCCTCTCAGCAGCCCCAACAAGCGGCTATGTCTAGCGCGCAGGGCCAGGCAGGGTTTGTGACGCAAGGCAGCCAACCCAACACGCAGCCGTATAACGTGACGAACGGTCCCTCCCCGATGCCTTCTCAGCCCCAGAATCGAGGTAGTTTGAGTCAACAAATGCCCATGCAATCCGCACAGATGGGACGGCCAAACACCATCCCTCCTCCTCGAACCGGCGGCACTCCTCATCAACTATCTGCCCAGCTACCCAACACCATGTCACCGAGTCTGGGCGGGTTCGCTATGCAACCCCAGCCTGGACAGAAGGCTCCCAATCAAATGCGGCAGCCAATTATGCCACTGGATAAGCAGCGGTTTGAATCGACCTATGTGCAGTTCTGTCGAAGCCAACAAATCAATCCGGTCCTCCGTGTCTCGCTACCGGATAATCGGACGGTCGAATTACATCAGTTGCATGTTCAGGTGATGCGTGAGGGCGGTGCCCAATCAGTGAGTCATTTGGAAAGCAGATTTGTAGGGAGGCTCGAGTCTAATTTGTGCATTAGGTGTCACAGCGGGATATGTGGTCTATCATCGGAGGTCGATTGGGTTTCATACAGTTTCCCGGAACCGACACTGAGCCAGCCCGTTGTGGGCCAGGAAACGCTCAACACCTTCAACAAGCTTACAAGGAGTATCTTCAGTATTTCGAGCACGCCTACGTTCTAACGGTCAGAACTCGTACGACGGCGGCATCACCCCAGCAACTCATGCAACCCATGAACCCTCTCACCCCTGGCAATGCCGCGACACCTGGGATGGCGGGAAATCCGTCAGAGGTTACCCCGAATCCCCCCCGCATACCCAATGCACAGTTTGTTGCCGCAGCCGCGCGGTACGCCCACACAAGTGTCCCTGACATGCGTGCCCAACACGTTCCCGAACAACTCATCACCTTTGTGGACCGTCACCGTGCTGATCTCCTCAAACTTTACCAGCAACATCAAGCTCAGCTTCTTGCGAAGCGGAACGAGGAGCAGGAACAACAGAATGCTGCGAATGGGCAGGGACAGATGCCCAATATGCACGAGCAGGTGCCAATGGGAATGCAACCCAACATTCAGCGACCCTTCCAGCCTACGGGACCGAGCTCGGTGGGCATGATGCCCGCGGGTGAGCCAAAGCTGCTAAGCGCTTCTATGCCCCCGGGCGGAGATGCCACACTCGCACTTCCTAAACCACCAACGCAGGATCAAATTCAGCACGCTGATATGACGATTCAGACTCTGAGGAGTCTTTTCCAGCAACGTGGTGAGCTCGTTTGGCATTTTCTTGGCAGCTATTGACACTTTTTCAGGTCTCACTAATCTGCCCTCTCAACATATCCCGGATGAACAACGACTGGAGTACAACCAACTCCTGGAACAAGTGTTCAAGATGTCGTCTGACCTCGATAGCAAACTGCACATGTATTTCGCAGTTTTCAAAAACGAAGAAGTTCTCCGGAAATACGTCGCCATAGTAAATCTTTTTGTATCTTTGTGTTCCGTGTACTCACTTTGTGGCTCTTTCTCTTAGGTCATGACAGTGGGGAAGCAACGCCAGCTTGTCTCGACTTCTTCACCACTGTACATCATCAACCTGACGACTTTACGTGGCATGCAGATGCAAATTCAGAAGCTCAACGAAGAGTTTGAGATTCGATGGCGTGCAATCAAGGCAGCCTCCACCGCCCATTCCCAGCAGCACGCTACTCTTGCGGGCACTCAACCTCGCTTAACCCCTGCCACGTCTCTTCAAGGACCCCCCATCCAGAACGTTCCTCAACCGACCCCCTCCGCACCCCCAAATACTGGACGGCAGGTCCCCATCAACTCCTCTCCCGCGCAACCACCACCACCACCCCACGCTCACCATCAATCTCCACCACAGCCCCATTCTCAACCCAACCAACCCCAACCGATTCCTCAGCAACAATCCATACCGCAACCGATCAAGAAACCCTTCCATCCTTCCATTCCCCGTAGTCCTTCAGTGCCACCAGTCCCTGCCAGTATTACATCTCCTACTCCTCCGCCCGTGGCCGCCTCCACCTCTGCCTCCGCATCCACACCTGCCGCCAGTGCACACACCCCTCAGACAACAACTGCCTCTCCTCAGACTCCGAAGTCACCACCGTCGAAAGCGGCCACCAAGGTCAAACGTCCCACTAGGAGGCTTTCGACGGCAGGCAAGGGTCCCGCTACGCCCGAAACAGCACCTCCCGTTTTTGCGGGAGTCAAGCGTCCTCCTGAGGAGGACATCGCTGCTCTCACTCATGCGGCCCCCTCAGAGGCAGAGGGGCTCAATGCACCGTCACCTAAGAAGGCCAAGATAACTGAGTGGGAGGGTGAGGCAAGCGAGGCACTTGTCAAGAAGCGGCAGGAAGTGGAGAACATTAAGACCGACGAGGACGCCACTGCATTCTTTGATCGCATGAAGGAACTGTTTGCCATGTCTGCGACCACGGATAACGAAATCAATCACGACATCGCTTCTACCTTGGATCAAATATTGGCAGGAGTGGCTCAGGAACCTGCAGATGCAGCTGCGACAGCCGCCGCTTTATCTGTACATGGATCTGGGGAGGCTGGTCCGCCACCCACCGCTCTCTCGCCTCATTTGGGCCCGGCTAACGATGCGTTCTTGGAGTTCATCGATTTCTCTTCGTTTACGACTCTCGAAGATGAAGACAACGATTCCAAGGCGCCAACGCCTGATCTCGTCCCATCGTCGGAGACGAACCTCAGCCCAGAGTCTGGCTTTGAAGGCGACCACATGCCGGGCAGTACCGCATCGCCCGATAAAACCAAGATTGAGGAGCCAGGGGACCACTCCGATCCTCTCCGACTAGGATCTCTTCGAGAGATAGACGGGGGCGAGTCAGCGTATTATCAAGGTGACAACTGGAAATGGGAGGGCACGATGCCTACGCTCGACCAGCCATGGGCAATGTTTACTTCATGATAGTTGGTTTGCGTGTTCCGGCTATTTATCTACTTACATCTTCATGCTGGATATACTCATTTTTTTCCTTGCTTGTGGTGATCCCCCATATCCCTCATCCCCACCTCTCTCCTGTTATCACTACTATTTTTTTGGTTTATGTGTCATCGCTCTGTATTCCTAATGTTGTTCTACTGCTATCGCGTATTCTTGCTCAGACCTTGGTCTTTAATGGATAGCTAAATTTAACTGGATATGATGCGTAGTGTACAATGCGTGATGATAACAAGTTTGTGGGCTACTTCAGTCTGTCTGGAGGTTTGGCCCTATTACCCATCAACGTCCTGGCCTGGGACTGGCGAGTATTGCTAAGTACCCGTGCTTTCAACAATGCAAGGGCATCACGGCCTTGTGACGAGCCAGGTGTTGATAGAGAGGAAGGGATAGCTGAACGCTGTAGTCTCGCTTTCCTGATACTCGTCCGCGCTTCAAATTCTTTCCTACCCTTCTCCCACTGCGCCTGGGCTTCGCTCTTGGCCTCATCGTCGTCTGCCGCAAGTTGTAATGTCTCTGGCAGACCATATCGGCCCCTGAGCTGATCGTCGGCTGCCCGTTTCGCCTCATCGAGCTTCTTCTCGGCGCGAAATCGCTTGCGAAGGAGGGAAGAAAAGGAGTACGGATCACCGTTGAAATGATCCGACACTTCTTGCAGAGACTCCAACCGAGGTATCTGAACCTTGTTGGCGTGGTTCTGTGCATTCGTCGATTTCTCGAGAGCCGCAAGTGGATCGGCAGGCCCGGCGTTGCCTTCAGTGTCTACAGGAAGTGAGTTGGATCGGCCGAGAGTAGCAAAGAAGATCAACGTACCGTGTATCGCGAAACCGCCGTTCTCTTCAGGGTCCCAATCTTCATCCTTCTGTCTCGCTCCGGAGACGACGACGTAGCGGGTATTCTGTGGGAGATGTAAGACGGGACAAGGTGACGTGGATGAATGGGCATACCTTTGGGTCCGTTTGAATTTCGAACCAGCCATCACACAGGTGGCACTTGCAACGGAAAGAATATATGGGTGTGGAGTGATATGCTCCAACTTTCTTCTTCTCTGCATTGTATCGGACGCCCATACCGATGTGATTGTTGCATGTTCCGCTGATGTACATCTCAGAGTTGGCTAACAAACTATACGTGGCTAATCTACGTACCACCAGATGTTGAATGGCAGCTCGAAACGAGTTATGAGAATGCCCTGGTCGAGCTTCCTCGCTCGATCTCCGAGAGCATGTTTACCTGCGTCATGTTAGTGTTAGTTGTCGAGATGGAAGGACAAAGCCAACCTCTGTATGCGTTAAGACTCTTGTGTTTCTCTCCATCGTAGTCCGGAGGGTAATACTTGTTAAAACCTGATCAGAGTTCAGTAACATTGCTCGGTATTTCGGTGGTGACACTTGCCTTGCATGACTGTGTCTGCCAAAGGTCGATCATCACGTGAGCACGTGGTTAGATAATACTCGGCAGTTGCCGGACTGGATTACACTCGTGAACCTTAATTCTCATGTTCCTCATCAACCTTAGGTATGTCCCCCCCAACGTATCGCTTTCAAGCTGCGATTAACGATTCCACAGTCACCTTCTGACTCAACACTTCACCCACAATGAGTTACGTCGCTAAGGACGAGAAAGCATACGACGCAGCTGGCGCTGTTCCTACCGCCAAAATCCACAAAATCCGTATCACGTTGACGAGCAGCAACGTGAAGAACTTGGAGAAGTGTGAGCAGCATTTCCGCAACCTGGCCTTACGCGCGCCTCACACTGTACGCAGTCTCGGCTGATCTCATCAACCGTGCCAAGGACAAGCAACTTCGGGTAAAGGGGCCTGTCCGTCTCCCAACCAAAGTCCTCAAAATCACCACCCGCAAGACGGTGAGTCTTTGGCTTGTCTTCCTATGACGCCATTCTAACCTCGGTCTTTTAGCCCTGTGGTGAAGGTTCAAAGACCTGGGACCGTTACGAACTCAAGGTCCATAAGCGCCTTATCGACCTTCACTCTTCAAGCGAGATCGTGAAGCAGATCGTAAGACTTCTAACACCCATCGCGATATCTTACTCACAGCCGTTCGTTAGACCTCCATTTCCTTGGAACCCGGCGTTGAGGTCGAGGTTACCATTTCCTCTTAAACCTACATCGTCGTACTTTGTTGTTACCACCATGCATATGATCCACGACCGGTGACCATGGATTACGAACACAGTTCAAACGTTCACCCCCTTATCGCGAGTGAAAAGTGTGGTATTCCTGTGTGATGAAGGAAACAATCATCAAGTCCATAAATAAATTACTCTACTGTACTATGCAGTGTGCACGTGGTCTCTAAGGTGGGGAATGATCACAAGTAGACAGCATAAGATCCAATGACGGGTCGATGGTCGCTCCTCCCCGCTAAGCGACGCATTCCTCCGTCGTCCAGGCTACTGTAGCTCAAACAGACCACATCACCTTTGGCAGGACGAGGCAAGAGCGTGTGGCTGGAAATTGTGGAATCTTGAGTAGCGACACTCTGGGATGTGTCCCGTCTAAACGGGAAGAAACGCCAACGTGTCGAGGATGGTGGAATTGGCAAAGGATCCTTTGGCGGAACAGGGGGCGGATATTCTGAAACGCGCGTTCTTTGTCTCGCAGTGTCGGCGTAAGGCTCTACCTCACCAGTTTCCGGTTTGGCGGTCGACTTCCACAAAACGCGGTCACACCTATAGATGTCCCATGTTTAACAGCGAGATGATCATAGTAGGCCTATACGTACCAACTAGGAACCCGCTGCTTGTGGGAAGAATCATAGACTGCTACGTCGTCGTCATCGTGTGGCTCAATGGGTGTTGCCGGAGCAGATTTCACAGACATTCCACGTGATGATGGTCGGGGAATCACGACGTGCGGTATATAAGGCGGTTCCAAGAGGCCGTTAGTGTCTGGTGGGGGTTCGATGGGGCTTGCAGGGGGATCTTCGACCGACGGGACTGGAGATGGCGGATGGGCGAGGATGTCGGGAGACCTGGATCTTGCATATGGAATATCACGTCTATTGTGTAACCACTTTGCCATTGGGGATGCTGGTGGCGATTGCGATACGGCAGAGGACGAGAGGAGTGCCTTCCACTTCGCCTTCGCTTTCTGAGCAGCGGTGGCCAAGGCGACACGCCCAGTTTCGTTAATGGATGGATTTGAGGTGAATGTAGTGAAATAATCTTCATCGTCAGGCTCTGGTTCAGAGGCAGCGCCTTTGGAGTGCAAAGTCCATGCAGAAGACGCCAGCGAGCGTGATTCACCCTCGGCATCTTCCCCATTTTCTTCTTCGTCGCCTTCCTTCTCAGTATCATTACCGTCGATGGGAGAGCGCCGGCTGCGCCGTCGTTTTGTTTTGGAACGGCTCACCACGTCATACTTGAAAGTTGGCGGGAAATCTATTGGCGCCTCGTGAAAGCCGGAGAACGCTGAGTTTGTCTCCATTTGTCTCTTCAATTGATCAAATGCGAAAGCCTGCGCGTAGTCTGCGAACGTCCACTCTTAGCCCAGCCCCAAGGGCCAACTAGGAATAGACTGAGTTACCATGTCTAGAAATCAGCCAGTCAGCGTGAAGTCGAGTAACGTCCAGTCGGAAATTCAAGTCGCCGCAAAGGAACGTATAGTCGAATCTGTCTGTGATATCTGGTACAATGTGAGATTTGCTGTTGTTGAATTACTCGGTGTCCGCTCACCTTCTCTCATCGTTCTGGGGTCATCAGGCCGAAGAAAATCGTCCACGGAGAGTTCCGACTAAAAAGAAGTCGAGCAAGTATGACTAGGCTCATGCGCAAGCTAACCTTAATCTTGGCCAAGTTCGCGAGACGATGGTGCACCTTGCCTTCGTGCGCTGGAAATACGTATGATAAATGGATAAACAATAATCACAGCGGAAGGTTTAAAACTTGCCTGCCAGGTGGGCATTCAAGAATAAGAAGGTAGAGCCATCGATCTTGAGACTGATACCGACCCCGCCTTTATTACCAACACGACCGCCGATTAAACCGGCTGTCACAGCTGATTTCGAAAAACCTGTCAAAGTCATGAGCGAATAGTCGCGTAAGTAAACACAAGCTTACCCTCAACGAGGTCTCGTAGGTCTCTGTGTATGTAGATTGAGAGGTATAACCCCATCATCCTCTCTTTCACCAATGGTACATACGGGCCCAGCTCCGACTCTTTAACGGTCACACGACGATGTAACGAATGACGCTTGGGCGAAGCTGCTACGTCATTGGTTGCAGAATCACCGTGAAGTTGTGGATTGGCTTGTGTTCGATGGCATAGCCACTGTTCGAGCATAGAAGTCCAACCGGAGTGATGGAAGTTCACCACAATTTCGTCTGGAAGATCGTCAGAGCTCTTCCACCCACGGGTCGCCTCGTCTCGCTCCTTATCTTTGCGCTTGAAACTGTGAAGATGATGGAGATGCTGTTTCTCGTGGTGATCCTTGTCTTCGCGTTCTTTGTCAGGTATCCCGAGTTTAATTCCAGCGCCGAGACCCATGGGTATGCCTACAAATATGTCCACTAAACGAGTCAAGCCACAGCTGTAGACACACGTACCGGACGAGCTTGGGCACTCTTGGCCTGCACTGAGGAAAAGTCAAATTGAGAAGGTCTCAAAGAACTGACATCACCAACACAACGACGAGATGGTATGGATGAACAGGTTCCGCGGATAGCGTAGAGAAACTTGGAACATCGTTTGAGCCGGGTCTGTGGTGTCCTTGGGGGGATACGGCACCCAATAGCTCTTCCAGGTCTCCCTACGCGCCAATGAAGCCTAATTCGCGAGCTCAACTTCGGACGCACCTTGGGCAACGAGTCATGCATATTCCACGTTATTATCCTTATCTTTAGAAACTTTGGGGGCTTGCGTGCAGATTGAGGAAAGGTGACATCATTGTTAGGGAAAGTCGGTAAAGTAGCCGTTCCGGGAGATGCGGGAAACAAAGACTGTAATCTTGCAAAAACAGTCTGCTGACCTGGATGTAAAGTGTGATCGTAACGTTCGCTGTCAGAAGGGGGGTCCAGGGAACAGACCATGACGCAACGTACGAGCCGTTTGTGTGACGCTTCGAGGTTGTTGTTGTGCGCTTGGGAGCATTGTATGCCCAAGGTCAGGCCGTTTGGCCTGTTCTTAAGGCTCGATACTGAGGCGGTGGTCCAAACCGAAGAGAAGAGAACATGAGCTGCGAGTGCAATCCGTCCTGTTCAACGCTGTTCCGCTTATGTAATTCCGAAGCTCCTGCAGTAGTACTAATGGCTACCTCACATCTACCTGCGAATCTGAATACCAGCACGCTCTGGCAGATAGCCTTGTCGATATCAACGAACTTCTGACTGACAACCACAGCCGTCGCTCAGATATGTGACCTTCGTGAAGTTCTAGAACACACCTTGGGAAACCGCAGGGCGTAGGACAAAAAGATAACGGTTCACAGCCTCTCTTTTGATTGCGCAACTAGCATAGGTCTTGTGAGTGTGCCCGCAGATCTCCGTTCTTTCCTTCTTCATCTCATGCGATGCACCCAATTTCATTGCAAATGTTGACTACGGTGTGTATTCTGAAGAGTGAATTCATTTCAAAATAAGAACCAGTCCTTGGTATTTGAACCGAGGCAATACCTACTTGATCAATCTACGAACAAGGTTTCCTTGTCGGATGCATCCCGCCAAGATGTACAGCAGATTATGAGGCTGTGGGTCGATGGCTGGCAGGCAAGGGGTCGCATGACAATTTAATATGAGCATGGGGCGAAAATGGCGAACACGATACAGTGGAAGAGATCTTTGGCACGGAGCTGAAGGTTTGTAAACCCAAAGCGTTATCACGACATTAACTCATAGGTATCAGCGTCACTGCACCGTTTCTCTGGTGGTAGGAGGAGGAATGAACAACGCACGTTGGCTAGCAGAATAAATTACAGAGAGTCCAGGCAGGAGAACCGCGCTAGCCATGACCCCGACACTCCCTCATCCTAGAAGCCAGAATAGTCCCACACTGCCTGCTATCTTCTCGAATCCTTCTTGAAGTATTCGCTGTTTATTGCCGTTGCTTGTGCAAAGTCAAAGATAGTCTCCCCCACCCCAAGAAAGCGCTCGGCGACGGAACGGATTGTTGGATCTGAGATTGTGCTTGTTTCAACGCTACAGCCAAGTCAGTGTGCCGGAAAGGTGGAGGCAACATGACACCCACGTGAACCCACTTGACCGCCGAATGCCAGCCAGCACGGTGGACACGAGAGCGACGTCTGCAGCATAGTGGAAAAATCGCCCAAGAGCCATGTTGAAACAGATCGAGACGATATGGAATGAATGAGGATGTTTCAATCTAGTTCAGAGGTAGAGTACCACGCGCACGGACTGACGTGCTTGCTCGGCAGTGGGAATGTCGTGTGTTGACGAAAAAGGAAAGTCTCCTAAAACGGTCATGGCAGAGTTTCTCAATCACCAAGCCTGAGCATGCTCACGGAGGCAGTACTCAAAGGTCAGCAAGTGGTGCTGGTCCCATCCGGCCCAAATCATGTCGAGGTGCATTATATATATTTTCATATTCGTGCTTGCGGTCAAGCTCAATCAGTTACTGAATCAGACATATCACCAATGGATGACCGATCCGAAACTGCTCAAGGACACAGGTACTGATCCCCTCACCCTGGAGGAAGTTTATGAGATGGAGAGTACGTTAGTCGAGACCCTCAGGCGTTGACGCAATGACTGAGATCATCTAGAGGGTTGGCGAGAAGATGGCGATAGTAAGATTTGTGCGAGACTCTTTTTGCAGGCAATTCTGACACGGTGATCTCGTTCACAGAGTTAACGTTTATCATTCTTGCGAATGGAGAGGGGGACATCGCATCCCTCCCGATGGTTGGTGACGTGAACATTTTCCTCAAAGGCGACCCCGAAGGCGACGGATTTGAAGCAGAGATCGGTGTCATGATTGCAGGTATGTCATGAGGCAGAGTCGTGCTACTCCGAGGGTGCTCATTCTTTCTTCAGAAGAACAATATCAGGGCAGAGGATTTGCACCAGAAGCTTTGAGGCTTGTGCTATCGTACGCCACTGGGTCTCCCACATGTTTTGCATGCGGACCGTTACCGTCCACGGTGCCTAATCCCCCCTCCCCCTTTCCTATTCGTCCAGAGAGTTTGGTCGCGCGAATAGCTCAGGAAAACGGGCCGAGTATCAGGGTGTTCGAACGACTTGGTTTCATTGAGACCAAGGGCGTCAATGCATTCGGGGAGAAAGAGTTACGGTTCGTTAAACCTCAAACAAGGAATTAGGTTTACTCTCACAGCCTCGACCCAGGCTGGTCGTTGCATAGCACCCATATTTAGTTTCTATTGTTCGAGTCATATAAACCTCACGGGTCACGGCACCGTGGATCTTGCAGAGAATATAAAAGGGGAACTGCGATCCTTGTATGTTCACACGGTTTTTGTTTACTTACCGTCACATCGTCGTTCAGCGACTGTACCAGTCAGGTGTGGAGGACGGGCTCAACTCGTCCAGACTGCAAGAAGCAAAACAAATCGCCTACATTAGTTGAAGTAACAAACACACCGAAATTCTGCAGATCCGATTGATCGGGAAAGCAAATCCCCCCCAAGAAATCCAAGCAAATCCATCTCAAGTTTGCCCGCGAAGTCTGAGTGCCTGATAGTCAAGTTCCTCGTAAGCACAGCCCCAGCACAGCCTCGGTGTGATTGGTCTCCGCGGTTGTTTGCGTGTGCTTACTCATCCAGCCCGAAATCGTTCATATTTAGCTCTTAATTGGCGCGTCCACCTCAAGCACCACAATGTCACAGTAAGTCGACTATCTTTCAGTTGCGTACTACTGTATATTCAACATCAATTCAGAGGAAGAGTGTTTGGTCATATCGAGGGCATCCCTGTTTTCACCGCGTTCCCAAACAGGTATTCGTTCTCCCGCTACGCGTGTCCTCCTGATTGCTGAAACGCTTTGCAGGGACACGCTCCGGCGGTCTGGTGTTCATGCCCAGCGCCAAGCAGGCATCCACGGAGACCCCAGTCCAGAAGGAGGTGCCTTTTCGATCTGCCTTGCTGACGGCTACGAGGATAACGATGATAGAGGAGAGTCGATGTACGTAAATTGACCTTTATCAGCAGTCTCGTCCTCATTGCTTCTGCCTGCAGCACCTACACCGGTTCAGGTATGCTTCACTTTCTCAAATGGACTATAGCCATGGTATCTCAATGATGTCTTAGGAGGGCAGGACAAGAGTGGCGTGCGTGCATTCCCATTCACGACACATCTTTCGTCATCTGACATCCTTCTAGACCCAAATTGCCAACCAGTCATTCGACTTCCCTCCAAACAAAGCGTTAGTGGTGCGTATTTCAACGCCCTGTATGTTACTGTGCCCACATCCTTTCTAGATCTCACTCGAGACAAGGCGACCTGTACGAGTGATTCGAGGGACATGCGCAACTAACTATTACTCGCCAGCCAAAGGGTAGGTCACTTACTTACCTCTCGCTACGCAACGACTTATGCGGCCCCGTAGGTACAGGTATGATGGGCTCTACCTGGTCGATCAAGTAAGTTGCACGCTTCTCTAGAGGATTCCTGTCTCATCGCCACCAAGGCCGAGATGCGAGTGGGGAAGAAGGGATTCGAAATGTGTACATTTGTTCTCAGGGTGAGGTACAACTATCCATGTCAAGTCCATCAAACTAACTTCAAACTAAGAGGCTTGAAGAGGAAGGTGCCCCTAGGATTCCCTGGCGTCGCCTTCTCACTACGAAGAAAATGTTGAAGATGGAGAGAAATGCGCGCGGATGACATTTGAACGTTTGAACTACCTGCTTTCATGCTAGCTGTCTGTTATCGCTATACCTTTCTTTTGTCATGTGTATGTATATCACTAGTCTCCGGCCAAAGAGTTGGGATAAAGAAAGTCATTCACCCTCTTCGTAGTATCTGTTGTTTCTCGATTTCAAGTATTTTTTTATTTCAGGATTCGGATCGAGTGGATCAGGGTATATGTCATCCAGAGTTCCAATGTAACTAAGTGAGATATCTTGGCGGTGTGAGAGCATACATGTGAAACCGAGTGATCCCGAAGCCCACACCAAGAGAGCGAAGTGGGTCCGGACAACTGGAAAGTGAAGCAAATGTCAATATCAAGAGGACAAAGTGCCAAATCGGATAACATCGAAGAAACTGGAAAACCCGCAGAAGACACCATCGTGAAACTAAAAGACCGTAGTTGTGAAGGACTGAATTGATGGAAAGGCCTGTAGATAGTCGGTAAGCCCATCGGGGATACATCAATGAATCAGATTGACGAACCATCAAACTTATGCACAAGGGACAACTTCATGCGTATCGAAATCATATACAAGATACGAGGATCGGCACAGTTTGTGCTCAGTACTCGTCTAGGATCTCCTCATCCGGAATGCTGACAATGCTCTGCGGGCGCGCTTTCGAAAGTGACGAGCCTTCAAGAAGGTTGACGATATCTTCGATGTCGTGCCCAGCAGGAAAAACGGTAACTTCCACTTTGAGACCATCCCCATTACTGATTACTTCATCGGCATGTGATTCAGTAGGTTCGGAGACGGAGTCCTGCTGAATTTCTGAATGTACTCCGTCGCGTGTAACTCCCTCCTCGGGACAACCATGATCAACGTGTTCGTCGACAGGAGCCGGTTCTTCGGTAGGTTGCTCGCCCGCCGGCTGCTCATTGACACGGTGAACCTCAGATTCAGAGAGCAACTCTTCGTGGGGCTCCCGAAGTTCTAAGGCAGCTGTGGGATCGTGTGTCACGTCACTCACGACTTCGGAGTGACCATGGGTATCATCTTGTGAACCACCGTCCGAGAACGCGGGTGCTCCTGATCCATGCCCGTTCTCTGGGTGATCATCTACAGGGTGATCCGAGTCCCGGGAAGGCTCAGAGGAAGCAGAAGCAGCACTAGACTTGACTGCTTGCTTGACAGCTGCCTCTTTCATTTTCACTGGAGCGCGCCCGACCCTCGGTTTCGGAGTCCCTCGAGGAGTCGCGCCATAAGTGGCACTACTCGAGGTGGATTTCACCACGCTGGCGGGAGCTGGGGCAGGGGGGACAGGTGTGCGCGCTCTAGACAATGACGCTGCCGTCGGTTTGCTAAGCCTCTCTGTCGCATCACTACTCAGGGTCATTTTCCTTACAGGATGAGGGGGTGGGGGCAGGGCATTACGAGAGCGTGCAAGAGAAGCCGCAGTGGGAGCGAATAAACCGGAAGACGGTGTCTTTGGTCTTATTATATGCTGGGTTTGCGGATTTGATAGCCTAGGACGCGACGGAGTCGAAGGGGCAGTCTTGGGAGTCGTCCGTACGGGGCGGGCAGTTCCAGAATTTGAGGTCACAGACTGACCAGTATGCTGGGGCTTTATGGGCTGAGAAGCGGATGACTGGAGAGAGGTCTTTGGAGGGGGAGAAGTAACTTGAGACTTGGCAGCTGTGTTGTTGGGAACAGCAGATCGTGATTTCGCGGGAGAGATCACTGGTCGTCGTGCTCCCGCGCTGGGTGTCGACTTTCCAGTTGGGACAGCTTTGGTCTTTGACGGGGGTGACCTTGCTGGCTCTGGAGATGCAGGAGTCGTAGTCGGAGTGGTGACGACGTTCGCTGGGGGTAGGGGCGGGGGTGGTGACGGTGGTGGTGGTGGTGGTGACGGTGCTGCGTCTGGGACGGGGATGGGTTGAGGGCTCAGTGCAGGAGACTTGGGCATGGTGGGCGAAGGTGGATTGGGGAGGGTGGATGCTATTGATTTATTATCGGTGGATGCGACGGATTTGGGAGGCCATTCCCTCTTCTCTTTAGCTTCTTGCTTCGCAGCATCACCGGTTATTTGTGACGAGACGCTGGAGCTGCGTGGGACCACAGGAGGAGCGGGCGAAGCTTGTCGTTTAACCTGCTGCTCAAAGCGGCCGATGAGATTGGCGACGCTTTGGCGTGGTCTCTCGTCTGGCGGTGGCCTGTTAACGAAGCAATGATGGTCAGTACTAGATTGGACACGGAAATGAGAACAGAGAACAAGACTGACATCTCGCACTCTCCCCGAGGTCAAAAGAAAAGAAAGAAATACAAACTTAGGTATCTGCGTCGTGCGAGAGTGACTGAGAAATGTGGTAAAGATGGTGGTTGCGGTTACCGTTCAAGATGCGTGAAGTGAGCCTTAGCCGCGTCCGATTTAGGAAGCCATCGATCAGTCCACCAACCACAGCCCGGCCGAACAATCAACCCTGGCAGCAGTGCCAGTCTACTAGTAAGTAGCCTAACCTTCATCTCAGAAACCCATGTACATGAACATTCATTCACTCCAGAACCCACTTCACAAGGATCTCCTTCAACGCTGCTCTGGAGGATCCACTGTACCAAAAATGATTCGCTCCCGCAATGGACACTATCTCCAGTGGCGCTCTGGCCCCATCCATCGTCCGGAGTGACTCCGCCCAAGCCTCATATTTGAAGTGGCTCGTAAAGTTGTCCTGATCCCCATAGACGACGAGCAGACGAACGTGAGGATCACGCAGCAGGGCTGACAGGGCCGATGAATATGTGTTTGTGTGAAACATAGTCAAAAGTCCCCTCGGGCTGAGTGGGTAGGAGAGCAGCACATATGAGGTCTTGATGTGCAATGGCAACACAGGATGCAGCGTCGCTATAAGCGCGCCGTGAGAGTAACCCTAGCGCTGCAGTTGGCAATGCTCCGCGCAAACAGAAGGAGAGGAACCCACGATGAATGTAGCAGAGCTGACTTGGGGATTTTCTTCCAAGAAGTGTTGAACCAGTGCTTCTAAATCGCGGCCTTCGGTCCTCCCGGTCAGAGAGGGCCAGCCAGTGGACGTCCCCACCCCCCGAGAGTTGTAGTACACCACGTGGAACTCGTTATCCTGCAATAACCTGACAACGCTCTGAATGGTACTGCAAGGGTCAAATTCTTGAGATGGGTGTCTAGAACCAAAATGCCTCACACTCACGGATCGTACATGCTTCCACCAAGCCATGACCATGGATGGAGGCAGAAGGCAACGCGAGTGGCCTTGTCTCGGCGTACAGGACATGATATTGCCACTTCGAGTGCAACACCTGTCTTCAGCGAGATAACCTCATTGAACGTGTCTGCCCTGTCCATTGGAAGTCGAACGAGCAAGAGCCTAACTTAAGGCTCGGCAACTACGTCACTGTATACACCTTGGACTAACCTTGGACTATACTTCCTTTTCAAGTCGTGGTCTTGGAACTTCGACCAGCTATTCGTTGGTGCTAATCGTTCATTGTTGACGCCCGCAAGCATCTGGCTTGTGAGTGAGGTGCGACCCACATGACAGTGTTCCCTCGAATTCACCAAACTGATGGATTAGCATTCAGATGGCAGAGACGCTCGTGTCTCTCTTGCTTGTGAACTCGTCCGCCAAAGGGCCCAGCATAGTTTTCAGATGGCCGCCAACACCCAAAACATCCTCTAGACTCATTCGTCCATTGCCTCACACTGATGGACTCGAGCTCGCCAACCCATGGAGAGCAGCACATCATAAAGACGTCTCCACTACCTCTGAAAACGAGCTCGAAGAAGGAACTCCCCCTCAGCTCACCCCTTCACAAGACGCTGACGACTTTGTCTGGCGGAGACCCTCTCTCCGTGATAGATCAATGTCGTTTTCCAGAGACACACAGCACCCCTCATCGGGCCGCAATTCTCCAACCAAAGGAGACTCGTTCAATGATTATTACGAGGAGGGTACAGTGACCGACGAATACCGTAGCGTGTTCGGTTATCCAGCCCAGTTCTTGGCCAAAATGTTGTGTCCGGAGAGAGCCCTTTGCCACCAGAAGTTCGAGCTCGTTATCGATGACTTGGCGTTTATCGGTCATCCAGTAGCTGCGGAGGGTGATGGAACTTGGCGCTTTAAACAGGAGAAGTCCAAATCAATGTCCAGGGGAAGAGGCTCGCGGGGTCGTGAAGGAGACGACGACAAGTCGGAGACGTCCGTTAACGGAGAGCTACTCCCCACGCCGCCTCAGCAACGTAACTCATGGCTAGATATGTTTCACTTCGTTCTGGTGCTGGACGTGCCTGATCCGTCTACATCGGCCTCTGGCAACATAGGCAAGTACTTTGACGTGATCTACGAGCAGATCGCGTTCACAGTGACCGCAGTACTATTTCAAGAGCAAGTACTGTCGGGTTTTGTCGAGGCTGAGTGCGACATCCTGGGGAGTTTGGAGGTGGATTATAGTGCCAAAGGTACTTTGCCCGTAATTTCTGTCGAAGCCAAGCTGACATATCTAGGCGAGTCTTTTTCGGAATACATGTCGCGTTCCCTTCAGGTTTCCTCTATCGCCCCGGCCATGAAACAACTCTTCGAGTCAATCCAGTCATCGACTATGGCATGCATTACCCTGAACGGAATCCCTTTGGAGTTGCAACTCCCCCCTTATTTGGATCACCTCTTACATAACGAGGAAGAGTATGAACTTGATTTTGTCGACCATCAGGAAGACGAGGACGAAGCAAGGGTATGGGGCCGCGAGCTTAGTTTTGGATGGCGTCTTCCAGCTTTATCTCCGTGGAAGAGTTTGCTGCTTCTCGATGGTGACGACGCTCTTGACCCATACACAAATCTCAGGGGCTCACACGTGAGACCTGAGGAAAGGGAACATGCAAACCGTCTGATTAGATTCCTGGAAACCGCTTCTGTCACGCTGTCGTACGTCTTTCTGCACTCGATTCATCGAATCTGTTGTCTCAATGTATGCGTTCAGGCTTGCAGACATGGCTAGTCTGTTGGACTGGGACTTGGAATCAGAAGTATTCCCAGCAGTCCGGTGGCTCGTCCATCATAGAAGGGCGAAGCTCGTAGACGTCGTTCATAACGGTTTAAAGACCATCTTCACAGTCCCACCCAAGTTTGATACCCCGTAAGTCACTCACCCTCTCCAAGGTTGTGTTGATTCTGATCGATGTTGTCCGATGCAGACTAGCCGAATTATCGACGGAGTTCAAGGAGGAGTTTCCTCAGCCTGTCGTCCCGCCCCTCCCATCACTCCTCGCGACAATCTCCGTGGCCAGTTCCAAGCAAACCGACAATCACTTCTTCGCTGCTGTTGTCCGTTCCAAAGAATATGTTCCATTATACCACAACGTTGTGCTATGGCTGCTCAAGCGTGACCTTTTATACACTCTCCATCTCCACATACGAATCGTGGCAACTTCCGAACTCAAGGCTCGTGTCCGTCAGGCTCACGAACGGAAACTGGAGCGGTCGGGTAGTCGCTCAACCCGTGGGCGTAGGCGAAACCAGCTTCTCGAGCAAGAATCCGTGGATGACAAGAGATCTGGGACCTCTGGTATTGCGTGGTTATCGTTGTCTCCGAAGAGCGCTCGGCGCCACTCGAGACGTATGCCGTCCGTCGAGTCGGAATTGGGCAGCGAGGCCCACAGCTCTTATGTCGACAAGGAAAGGGATGACGAGGACATGGCAGAGGATTCCAATGAAGAGAATGTTGGATGGGGCTCTGTTGAAGATACACTTTCTCCATCCATGATCAGTGATCCGGGTACAGCTTCTCCGCTGGAGCGGAAATGGCTTGCTGCAATGTCCGAGGGCAAGGATCAACACATCGCTCGTCGGTTTGAGTTGTAAGGGTCGGCCAACATCATCTCTCGACAGGGTGACTGACATACTTGATAGAATCAATCAATACTTCGACGGGAAGCGGACTGACGACGAGATTCTCTACCGGGCAGAGATATCAAGAAAGCAACTTCGTGAAGTGTTGCACCATTATGAGGAATATGTGAGGCTTCCTCCGTCGATTGACATCTTCAAAACTGACGATGGCACAGCTGCAAACGTTCCTACATCCAGCATAACTTCACTCTCATCCATGGATTCCTATGCATAATCTTTATGTACCCAGCCGAAATACCGCTCGGCTTTACTGCAGTCGAAGAAGCTTTTCCCTCCCTTCTCTAACCAGTTCTGCTTCACTGGAACATGCGGAAAGTACTTCTGCTTTAGCTCCATCCAATTTTCATCGGCTGCGACTTGAGGCGCGATAATGAAGAACCTCTCGTGACCTTTCCACTGGTCGTTTTCCACCGTCACCGCTCTCACAAACGCCTCCGCTGACGAATCCTCTTGAACATAACTCCAAAGGTCGCCTATGGAGCGTTCCGGATCCTGTCGAGAGGCGTAAGCCTTCGTGGGGATGGACCAGTGAAGTCGAAGGCTGGCCACGCGCATAGTTGGGTATCTTCGAACGATCGTGTCGGCTTGCATCTCGGCGATTCTGCGAGGTGTATGTATCCTCAATGAGATCAGCCATCGTCAAAGCATGGCAATGGATTTTCACAATTTGGAAAGCCCATACGGCTCGTCCGGAAGCGTTGGATGATTCTCATCTATCGGGAAGTAATCGAACTCCGGCTGGGTACTGAAAACGGCACGTAGGACGTTCACGGAGGATGCTTGTGCCACGCGATTGATTCCAAGCTGCGAATGTAATTCAGCTGGACATTACCTGGTGTAGAGGAGGGGGCGACTTACTTCTGCCGCTGCGCGCAACACGTTCCAGGTGATGACGACATTGCTGTCCACAGATGTTTTATCTCGAACAAGGAAATCGATACTGAATATATCTTACCAGTTGTGTGTATTAACCAGGTAATCTAGTGGTCGAGAAACGCCAGCTAGCTGCACGATAGCCTCGCATCCTTCGAAGGCTTTCAAAGCCTCTTCAAAGCTCGTGAGGTTTGCTTGGACGAACGAAAAGCTTGGGTCGCTGTGAAACTCGGTGTCGTCCTTAACCACGTTGTCGACCCCGATAACTGTATGACCTGTCCTGAGGGCGCTCAAGACGACTCGCTGGCCAACAAGGCCATTGCATCCAGTCACCGCTATCTTCATCGCGTAGCCTGGGAGAAGGGGTCAAAAGGATCCAATCCAAAGATATGTCGCCGGCTTTAAAGAGATGATCGATACTGCAATGGTAGGGGAATTATCGGAGGAACTAGCAAGTTGGCAAGTGCCTCTCGGAAAATTATAGTGTCACCTGAACATCCTGAATACCTCACTGAGTTCCCCGTCTGGCAAGTGCACACTTCGACCTGCCAAGTAGCCGAGCAATGCTTGCTAATGGCTGAAAACGCTTCCGTACAACTTGCAGTCGTTCCGAAATAGATATCCAACCAAACCTAGACTAGACCACAACCACTCGACGATACCGTCCGACCAATTCACGTGCTGTGAGTCTTGATATAATTGATATTTGCCGGCTCGAGAATTGACACAGTGCACACGTGTCGAGGTCGCCGATCTCACTTGAACATGATTGCGATAATGACGGTACCCTACCCGAGAGTTGGGGGTATATCTTCAGACTTTCTTCAGACTCCTATCGCGCAGTCGTGCGGAATAAAGATACGTGACAATTGCAGACACTGATAGAGTACAGGAGATGACCGCTTTTCACTCTGTCACTATAACCTTCCTTTCTCGAGACATACAGTTACAATTACAACTTGGACCCAGAGGTGGCGTCAAGGAATCTTTTCTCGGCCTCCTCCCAGTTGACGACGTTCCAAATCTTCTGGAGGTACTGATATGATCGCAAATCAGTTTACCGCTTCGTCAATATGTTGTATGTAGCAAAGGATATACCCACCTCAGCGCGAACGTTGAAGTACTGGAGGTAGTACGCGTGCTCCCAGGCATCGATACCAATGATGGGAGTGTGCGAGAGAAGAGGGTCCTGGTTAGCCGTGGTGACGACCTCGAGGACCTTCGACTTGGGGTTGTAACCCTACGATTATGCACTGTGTCAGAGAAGCCCGAGTGACGCCATCGGCCGAACATACCAGCCAGCCCCAACCAGATCCTTGGATGGCAACAGTGGTCGCGTTAAACTCTTTGATGAGGTCCTCCACGGACCCAAAGTCACGCTTGATCGCGTCCTTCAAGGAACCATCCTTGAGAACTCCGCCACTGCCCTTGACATGTTTGCCATTTGGAGCAGGAGTGAGGTTCTTCCAGAAGAGGGAGTGGTTGATGTGGCCTAGGCAAGACCGGGAGATCGATGAGCTGATAAGATAACGGAGATAAACGAAGATCGTTACATACCACCACCGTTGAAGCGAAGAGCAGCCTGGAGGGCGATGCGCTCCTTAGGGGTAGTAGCCTTGGCATAGTTGGCCTCGGCAGCGTTGAGAGCATCCACGTAGGCCTTGTGGTGTTTGTCGTGGTGGAGCCTCATGATCTCCTCGATGATATAAGGCTCGAGGGCATTGTTGGCGTAGGGAAGGTCGGGGAGGGTGTGTGTGCCAGACATATTCAGGATGAGACTTTGGTGGTGGTAGTGAGGAGAGATGTTCAAGTCACTCATCACGCCGCTGTTACCAATCTTACTCAGCTCTCCACCGATTGGATACACGTCTGAGTCGCTAGATATCAGATAGCTGGATCCCTCGAGGTTTGTCGTCCACCTCTTCCGACCAAAGTGCGAATAGGATTTGCATCCAATGCTCGTACAATACGACTATGTTGGGGTAAGATGGACACCCTTTTTCATTACATCCCGCACATATAGCCGATCGCTGGAATGGCTCCCCGAAGAAGCCCAGCTACGCGGATAACCTAGAGCATATCCTATACACTTTCCTCGTACCTCTGCTGGCGGTCTCCAGTAAACAGGAGGTGGTCTTTCCTTGATCGATTTCCGACGTTTCTTGCGTGATGTCCCTCTCCGGTTTGGAACTGACGTCAGAGGAAGACGGAGACAACTTGAAGACACCCGTGGTTCATGTGGCGAAGCTGCTGGACGTTGAAAGTCCTGCGGGTCATCTGATCTGATCCGCTGCAAGTATGTGATTCGGTTCTTCAATGTTCGACTTTCCTCGATTACCAGTAATGAAGGTAAAGATCGCGGAACGGCCGTGTCGGGTAGTGGAAGCTCGGCTTCAACAATTCTGCTCTGGTGAAAAGGGACAGGGAACGCCTCAGTCGGAACGCTCAGCAAAGGGACGATCAAGACAACCTTGTGATCGAGTCGTGCTGTTGAAACACTCGGTTGGCCTAGGCTACCGATATCCACAGCGACAGACAATGCACGCATCCTCCGTTCTTCGGCTTGCGCTTGATCATCCTCACAATCGGGCTCTCGTGTTCTGGGAAATAATTAAAACGTTCAACTTACGCATATATAAAAGAGGACACATACCTGATCGGCGGTAGTGGCAGCGGTTTAGGTTCTAAAGAGATATGTTGTGGATTTTTCATACTCGACACAAGGCGGAATGCTGTGGGGTGTGTCAGAACGAACACGCCCCAGGAACAAAGGCTGCTCACCAAGCTTATCTTGCACATTCTCGTGAGTTTCTGCTACCTTACGACGCTTTGGGGATCGTTGCAGATTGGAGGCTAGCACAAGGGAATCGGCCCAGGTGTCGCGGAGCATGTCGTCCAAGCGACGTTTGAGCGAATCTGTCTCCTCATCCTGGACAACATAACTTGTAGCGATTGTTGTATGTATGGCATTCTCTGCACGGGTGGTCGTTTCGAGATTCTGGGACGAGAGATGTGGATTGGCAAACTTTGCTATCATCCCGAGTTCATGACATAGTAGCACTATAGTAGAGGTTGTTGTGTCTTGTTATCGGGCTAAAGCCTTTTCTACTTACCTTCACTTTTAGATTCACAAACTCACCGTATAATGAGCGAAGACGAAAACCACTTGTACGGTTTCTCCACCGACGAAGACGACTCCTCAGACGATGAAGTCGTCGTAGAAGACGGGATAGACGTCGGAAAACTACCCACGATCGCCAAAGACGATGCAACCGTCCAAAAGAAAATCGAGAGGGCTCAAAGACAACCTGTGAGTATACCACCCTAACGAACCCCTCGTTTCATCCGCTTATCCAGCGCAGAAACAAGACAGAGGCGTCATCTCGATCAGTCGATTACCCCACGGATTCTACGAGGATCAACTCAAAGCATACTTTACACAATTCGGTCAGGTGTTGCGTTTACGCGTATCTCGGAATAAAAAGGTCTTTCACGCTCTTTCCGCATCGTCCACTAAAACCTATAAACGCCCATTCTAGACCGGAAAATCGAAACATTATGCATTCCTCGAGTTCGACTCGTCGGCTGTAGCGCAGGTCGTCGCAGAAACTATGGACAATTATTTGCTCATGGGACATATATTAAAGTGCAAGGTAATACCCAAGGACGAAGTACATCCAGAGCTATGGGTGGGAGCAAATAAACAATGGCGGCCAGTTCCCCGAGATCGTATAGCTCGCGTGCAACACAACAAGGTCAGCGTAAGTAAATCCTGCAAAGACGTCGAACTGACATCCCTATTCCGTCATCAAGCCCAGAACGGAGGAAAGCATCCAAAGGGCCGAGAAGCGACTGATGAAACGTCAGGAGGAGCGGAAACGCAAGTTGGAGGAGGTTGGCATCAAGTATGACTTCAATGCTGTCGCTTATGTGAGTACTTTGTTCGCGTTCTTGCTTGCCCACTGATCAAATGACTCCAATAGAAAAAGAAACAAAAGCCTTCATAGGCGCAAAAGCAATATGACATATGTACATATGTACTACCCCTCCTCTGTCCCTCCACTAGCGCAAAATGTTTGTTCGCTAAGTCCATTCCAGTAAGCAAGCATCTACATTTAATATACGCACAACAAGTATGAGCAGAAAAGTTAACCGCTCAACCAAGGACGTGCTATACCCTTCAATCGCCCAGTGAAAACGAACAGGTGGCTCGTATCGGCTGAGCCCAGGTCTCGGTGGTTTTGCCGAGCCCAAAAGCACTAACCGACATTCGTTCGACGTTTAGCACGAGTGTTGAGCTGTACCGAGTTTCATTGACCAGATTGCACGAGGACCCAGGCTGATCACATTAAAAATGTCCGTGGAATCTCCATAAAAATGGTATTGCATATTACAGATGATCGATGAGTATCTAAAGAATTTTGGTGCATGATCTCCACAGAATGATTCGCTTAAGCGGTAGCGTTGCTACTACCAGTGATATAACTATCTTGTTCTTCGTTGGAAATGTCTTCGAGAGACTTTTGGTTGGTCTCGGGAAGGAGGAGGGTGGAGGCGATACCGGTCAACATGAAGAAGGCAAAGATTTCCATGCTACAGGGACAAACATGAGATTAGGATCAAAAGGAACTCATTGGATACGTACATGTGCTGGATGAAGCGGTTCTTGCCACCAATGTTGACAAGCTGGCCGAAACCGAGCTGAGCAACGACAGCACCGACCTTGCCACTGGCAGCAGAGATACCGTGAGCAGTCGAACGGTAACGGGTGGGGAAGGCCTCTCCGGGAATGATGAATGTGGTTGTGTTAGGACCGAAGTTCTGGAAGAAGTTGGTGAGGCAGTAGAGGAATACAAAGGCCTTGGAGCCACCAGGGGTGGCGATGAGCCTGTCGTAGGCGAAACCTTCAAAAAGGATAAGCACCCTTTTACCATATGATGAACATGTTAACTTACCCATGATGACGAAGAGGACAGTGAGGATAGAGAAGCCCATGAGTTGGATGGGCTTGCGACCCCAGGTGTCGATGAGAAGGAAGGAAGCCCAGAAACCGGGAATGAGACCTGCGACGGTAAGGATAATGTTACCGACGCAGACGTTGTACAAGGTCTCGTAGACGTTGAGAGGAGTGCCTGCCTTGGCAGTACTACCATTGAAGTTGATGGCAGTCAAAATGGTAGAGCTGTTGAGACCAAGACCGTAGAAGGCAATCTAAATAAACCATGTTAAAACACAGAAAGTCAACATCGAAGTTGAACTCACGTCAAGTGCGAACCAGGAGTAGGCCGTGCCGATGAGGATCTTCTTGTTCTCCCACTTGGAGAAGTGGCGGTTAAAGTCAGCCCAGGATGCACGGGGTGCCTTGACACGCTGAGTAACAACATTGTCGTCCTCAACATGCTTGCCGATGGCGAGGACGTTCTCAATGTCCTGTGCAGCCTGGTTAACGTTGCGCTCAACATCCATGGTGAAACGAGGAGTCTCAGGGATGGTGAGGCGGAAGTAAAGAGCAACGACACCAGGAACGCATCCAAGACCAATGAGGATACGCCAGGCGTAGTCGACAGGGACAGAGCAAGGGAAAGGAGCGGCAAGGATCGCATTCTTGTAGGCAGCAACGAGGATGAGAGCGACGATTGAGGAGGCTGGAGCAAGATAAATGATATCATCCTGGACGTAAGTATGAAACACGTACCCAAGTAACCCCAGCCCTGGAAGGAGAAGACAGCGGTCATGAGACGGCCACGAGTGCGGGTAGAGGCGAACTCGGAGGAGATGATGGCACTAAGAGGGTAGTCACCGCCAATACCAACACCCATCTATCGTAGAGATCAGCAAAGAGCAGCAGCAGATCAGAGGACCTACGATGAAACGCCAAACGATGAGAACACCGACGAAGCCGACAGCGGGGGCCTGACCAGTGACGGCCTGACCGAAAGAAGCGATGATCATGATCATGAGCTCAATACCGTCTAGATTGGGGGCGTTGAAGAAGGGAGAAAGAAGAGGAGGACGTTCACTCACACATCCGCTTACGACCATAGACATCCGCAAGCCAACCGAAGAGAAGCTGACCGAACAAGTTTCCGACGCCGGTGGCAGCCTTGATACCGGTGCTCTGCCATGCAGTGAGCGTGGCTAGATAGAGGGAGGGATGAGACAACTGGAGAATATGTTGAACAGCGATCGACATACCGGTTTTACCACCGTAGACATAGTTGAGCATAGTAACACCAATGTTGATGGCGAAGATGTCATAACTACGTAAGGGTGAGTAGGTTGAATATCGAAATCGGTTTATGTGACCCTTACGCATCGGTAAAGAAACCGGCACCTGCGACCAAGCAGACTTTGACATGGAACCACCTGAGGGGATAAGATATGGTTAGGAGATATGGCGGGAATGTGTGAGGGAACCTACGAAAAGGGGGCATTGTCGATCTCTGCCAAGGCAGCACGACGGCGGTCGTTGAGAACGGCAGCGTCGGGCGTCTTCTCGGGGTAAGAGTCGTGCTCAGAAAGCTGCTCAACTGTGTTGGCCATTGCGGACGACGGATGGCGGGGGAAAAGCGAGCGAGGCTGAAATCATGTCTCGATATTGGGTTTTTTAAGAGATCACCGCGTCGAGAAAATATAACGAATACAGCCGGGCAAGCAGCCCGTTGAGCACCCGGTACACTTTCGTACCTTGCACGTTCGCAAAATTAGCCAATTGAGCGGCCGAGGATCATCATTACGTACATCTCGTGCACGTTGTATGAAACCAATGCCGAGCCTTGCTGAGCGCCTTCTTGCTCGCGGTGGTCGATGGCGTTCCGTTGTCCCTTTTAATTTTTTATATATGAAACGTGCCATGATTGCACACGGCGCTCGCATACACTCTCTTACCTGCCCGTGCGATAGTTTACAGCCTCAGAGGGCTGTTAAAATTAAAATCAGGTACCATGCGTTGGAGGATCGCCGTTCCTCATGGCGAACCCACATTCGAACTGATTCAGCCACGAAGTCCGAGGCGACAATTTGCCCGATCCCAATGGGCTAATCCAAGCCAAGCAGACCTTTCTTCGATGTTATGGTTGGTCAGACCGATCAATGCTGGTTATCCAAGCCAGTGCTAGCGCAGTTACGCTCCAGGCCCGATTTGGCCAACTTCACCAGCGCTCTTGCTTTCATTCCTTTACTGTGGCTGACGAGCGCTAGCACGCGGTGTCCACAGATTGATTCACTTTCGCTCCATGGCAACGAGGACCTCACAGCGTTTGCGTGCTCTGGCCCTTTACAAGGAGCTTCATCGACTTGGGCGCGAGTATGAGCCTTCGTCAGTTTCACCTCGTTCGTTGCCATGAACGTGTACTGATCGTCTCACGCAGGTATGGCTTCCATGGGAAGTTGCGAAAGCTGTACGAAAGTGAGCCCTGTCCCTGCTTGCGTGTCCTACTATAGACTATCAATCTTGATTTGACCGGTCTGTGATAGAGAATCGCAATTTGAAAGATGAGGTGGAGATAGAGCGAGCACTTGAATTCGGAGAATACATCAAGAACGGTACGTTGTTCCGAATACCAGAGTGGCCCAGCTCACATCCGCTAGAAACCCTGGCCTTGTACGCCCTGCGCAAATATCGGCATCTGAAGCGGATGTACCCTTCAAGGTCGGATACGTAGAACATCGCCGTTCTTCACCCTTTCAGAATCTTCATCTTCAGAGGCACTATGGGTAAAGCGTCCGATGTCGGGTAAGTACTCTAGCTTACGAACCATGATGGTACATCAATGCCAAGTCTCTGAACCATCTGCAAGTGCGAGTTGGGCGCAACTGCACCGAATCAAGGGTTCATCTGCCTCCTGAGTCTCGAATCAGCATCTTGGCCCGACACCACCGAAGATGGATCATTACTCACTCTCATCTCTCAGCCGGTTTCAGGTACACGGAGGAGCTTGTGTGCAGTGCCCAAGAGCTTGGCACAGATTCTGAGCCCGTTAAGTACATCTCTGAGCTTTGCCAGGCTTTGCCCTCGTGCAGCTGTCATGCGTGTCAAATCGGACTGTGATCGGTGTTCATGTCTTATTGCCACCCCAGGGGGGTTGATGTCACCCTTTTGGCGGAGCAAACCACAGCGCGACTCGATGTCCTGAGTCGAGGTCTGGTGAGAGCACAGGATTCACCTGGGATGCTCTCGCCTAGTATGTAATCTCACCTTCCGCTCCCTATCTTAGATTGTTGGATAGTACCTATGAAGCGATCAGCGGCAGTGTACGACTGAACTCCACACCGCCTTAATGATACTTCAAGATCACTTCATCTCAACACGTTGACAGGGGAAAGCGGTGCGGTCAGTTGGGCAATCCAGCGGCGGCGGCGGGATCGCAAAGGGTCGCAAAGTGTCATTCACAAACTCGGCAGTAATAGGGCGCCGCAACAAAGTTCTTGAACTGGGAGATTCGAGGGTCCAGGGAGGCTCGGTATTTCTGTACATAAGAATGAATTTGAGGGACATGGATGATCTGGTGGCGCTTGACGTAAAGTGTACTCTCATAACCAAGCATGTGAACTGAGAGTCTGAGTCTGAGAACTACTACTTATAATTACCTTGGTACTCGATTACTCAATGAGCACTGCCACCTGGAGTACCGAATTCGACCTCATCGCGGCGTTCGCCACCTGCCAGTGCTCGACCAGCCAACACCGCACACGAATCAGTTGACGACCCAACTCATCGTCTGAAAACGTTATCACAGAATGCCGAAGGTACGTACTCAGAAAGCCCGCTCGATTACACCGATCAAATGGAACTGATTGCAATCATGTGCACAGAACAAGGGAAAGGTTTGCCCTTCCTCTCGCATCCAGTTCGTTGCCACTCGCTCACCTTGGTTTCACAGGGAGGAAAGAACCGCAGACGTGGAAAAAACGAGAACGAGGACGACAAGCGTGAACTTGTCTTCCGTGAAGACGGTCAAGAGTATGCCCAGGTCATAAAGATGCTTGGTAATGGTCGTCTAGAGGCCCAATGTTTCGATGGTCAGAAGAGACTAGCACACATCAGAGGTAAAATGAGGAAGAAGGTGAGCACGAGGTGGTTGACCGTCCTTTCCAAAACTCTCACAATCATATTTTCAGGTCTGGATCAACCAGGGTGACATCGTGCTGTTATCGCTCCGAGACTTCCAAGACGACAAAGCAGATGTTATCGTCAAATACACAGCTGATGAGGCTAGAAATCGCGAGTGATCCATCATTTCTCCCATCATTTGTCTCTGACTCCAGCTTTTTCAGTGAAAGCTTATGGCGAGCTCCCAGAGAGCGCCAAAATCAACGAGACAGATACTTTCCCCGAAGAAGACGGCGAATGCACGTTTGAGTTCGGTGATGAAAGTGAACTCGACATCGACGATATTTAAGAATATCCATGCATCAAGACTTCCATGTCCCTGTAAGCCACTTCTTCCAACACTCTTCTGATCTTACCTTGGTTTCAGGTATCTTCCCCTGCAACCGTATTGTTTCTACTATTAGTTCTCTCGTTTTGTTTTACTGCGAATGACCATGCATCCATAGATGTGACATTAGCAATCTGTCGCAGTGTGTCCCGGGGGTATCATAGTCTTGTCCAGTACATGCAGTCTTCTACACACCAACTCTCACACATTCTTTATCGTCCGACTCGTCCAAGTGAATCACCTCATTAACAGCAGCGTTTGCATGTCAGGTATACATCCCTTCTCTTTTGTAAGGTACTCGACGATATCCTGTGCTTTGCCCTTCACTGCCGCTCTCAGCATATCCTGAGTAATCTCAACCCTGTCCTCCAACTTCCGTCGTTTCCCTTTCGCCTTGGTTTCCGAAGACGAATTCCCGCTGTCCTTCCTCTCGACAAGCATCCTGACTAGACTCAGGTCCTTCCGATGTATAGCGATGAGCACAGGAAGATTACTTTTCCATGCTGGCGTAGCGCCATGCTCCAACAAAAACCGTACAAGAGGGACGAACCCAGCTTGTACAGCCTTGGTCAAAGCATACCCATCATGCGAATTGGCGTCCGGAGGGCTCCAAAATGGAGATGAATATAGATATCGAAGGAAAGGCATCGGAACGTCCTTGTCCGACCACTCCGTCGACTCGGCCTTGCGTACAAGGGAGCGAAACAATCGTCTCGGAAGTTCTGGACTGGGGTGTTTTCTTTCATGAACCCTCAGTCGGAAATACGCTTCGAGGACGGGTTGGTTGCATGTGGGATAGCGGAGCATTTTAGTGAGAACGATGTCGTCCCTGACTTGGGAGGATTTGATGCATGCGAAGAGGTAATGGGCGCGGTAGGATGGGGGAGAACCCTCGAAGATTTGATGGAGGGTTTTGCATGTTTGCGGGAGAGTGTGAGATATCGCAAAGAGTTGGATCTCGTAGAGTAGCTGTGTGGATGGAAGAGGCCAAAGGTCAGGATTTCTCGTAATGGGGAATCTTAATCAGGCCCTGTGCTTACTTCGACAGGTAAGGTTATGAGGGTGAGCATTCCCTGCATGAACTACTCACCCCAGTGTTCAAAAGCAGCGACGAGGGACAGGAGAGAGTTATCGGCAATAAATTGATGCAAAGAACATAGCAATATAAAGTTGACACGAGATGTATTGCGGTCTCCGCGATCCCATATGCATGCTGAGACCTGCGGGCAGGCGGTGATCGATGATTTCCGTATCTGTAACTATACCCCCTGACTCTAACTTTCAAGTAGAACGGAAATCGAACAACGGTAATCGTAAGATCGTTAACGTGCATGATTGCTGAAATACAGCGTATTACCGTCAAATAGCTCGTTGTCAACATGTGTGTACAAGATCGAAACCCATCCAAAGTCATATCGCATGCGCCTTTGGCAAGCATTCCGCTCACCATGGCGTCTCTGATCGTAACCCGACAAAAGAAAATGACAATCTGTATCATCAAGGTGATACTCAAGCCTTCTCAGAATGGTCCTCCTTATGGTCGAGATGTTCTCCAAGCACCTGCTTAGCGTCAACTTCATCTCCGAAGATGATGGCCATATCCTCGAGCGATTTGCCTTCACGGAAGGTCAGCACGTGAAAACAAGAACAGCTCATGTTTCAACATGCCTTTGGTCTCAGGGAAGAAGGCAGCGATGATGACGAAATCCATTGCGTTCAGGCAAACGAAGAGCAGGTAAAATTTCCAGCCAACGTTGGCCATCCCGATCGGCGAAGTTTCGGAGAGGAGCACATTGAATAACCAACTTGAACAAGTGGCAACACTCGTGCCAATCGACCGTGTGCGAGTTGGGAAGACCTACAATGTCGATCAGGTTAGAACGGGTACAGTGCAAACACCAAGACGATTTTACTCACTTCTGATGCAAGTACCCAACTAACGGGCCCGAAGCTCAGTGAGAAAATGATACTCATCAAGAAGATCATCGCGATGGCGCCTTTTTGAGCCATCAAATTCTGGTTTTCACCAGGAGGGAATGATGCGACCAAGGCAGAGAGGACGCTGAACAAGGCCACAAATGACGCAGCACCGAACATCAAGGGCTTCTTGCGACCGATCCAATCGAGGATGAAGATGATGAAACTACACATCTTCTTTAGCCACAACGGGAAGGAATCGGATAAAGATACATACAAGAGGTTCGCAATAGGTCCAATCGCCCCATAGATTCCTTGAACCAGAAGAGACTGTGCTGGAGTCAGGCCCAAAGATTGGTACATCTGAGGTCCATAATAATTGATAACTTGAAAGGCATTGGTCAATACATACGGACCGTTCCCGAATAGAAACTTACCGTTGATGCCAGTAAACTGAGTGAACGCTTGTACCCCAGCGGCAACCAGAGTCCTCCGCAGCATCGCAGGAGTGGCCCACAAATCGCTCACGCTTCGACTTCGAACAAGTGCATCAGCTTTGATTTGATCGCGCATCTGGGCGAACTCGTGGTCCGCTGCGCCCTTGGCCTCCGGGGTATCAATTCCATGTAATTTATAGACGACCTCGCGCGCTTCGTCCTCTCGGTTCATTTCAAGCAACCACCGCTAAGACTGTTGAGCATTAAGGATCGACCAAGGAAGAAACACATACCGGACTGTATGGCAGGAACTGAATTCCTATCAACAGCATACCTGCCGGAATCATCTAGGAATGCACAGGTTTTGAGTATCCGCGCGGGAGCTCGTGTAGCAGACTCACCTGAAGACCCAATGGGAGTCTCCATGACACATTACCGTCCATGAAAGAACATCCATAACCAACCTAGATGTCTATTAGCTGCGTGCAGAGAATACAGTGAACAACTGCCTACCCAGTTAGCAACGATAAAGCCTAGTCCGATCATCTGCTGGTTCAGGCCAACCATGAAACCTCTGATCTTTGGAGGCGCAATCTCAGTCTACAGTCAAAAAGCAATCAGCTTTCCTGATTGACAGATCGAAGAGATGTCGTTACGTTGTAAAGAGGGACCGTCATAGATAGGATTCTGGTGTGCAATTTCTTGAGGGGCTGAGAATTGCTGGAGAGAGGAAGGCTACCTACCCAATAGCGACGCCCGCGACGATACGACCGATAAGCATACAGGCCAGGTTAGGTGCTCCTGATTGCATAGCGCAGCCCCAGAGTGCCCAAACAGCACCGAACTGAACGAAAGGGAGTAAGAGCAATCTGGACATCCGCAGTGCGATCCCTCACCTGTATAGTTCGCTTCCGCCCCCATTTATCATTCGTCCTGCCGATCTCAATCTCCTATTCTATGGATCCAGTGATCAACCTACCAAGCCGCACCTATCGCTCCAAAAAAACAGCCACCTAAAACCCTTTGTCTCGACGCCAAGTACACGTATGGAGTGTGGGTCACTCACCTGTAAATGTGGAAACCACTGCACCTAACAGAGCATTACTCGGGTTGTGAAAGAAGGTGTTGAATTGTTGAAGCGACTTGACGGAAGATATGATACCACTGCGTGATATCGTCAAAAACAAAGGGACCTTCGAGTGGCACGACAGCTTACCTGTCATAACTGCAGAATGGAAGGATTTTTTCAGCCTATCCGAAGCCTGACTTCGCAGTACTCCACATACCCGAAGAGAAACGCGCCTTTTTGACAGCTGATATTAGCCAGTTCTTGGAAAGAGGGGTCATCTCACCAATGGCACTGAAGAGCGCTACGAAGATGTTATAAAACAGTCCCATACTATCTCAACGTGCCAGAGACTAGCGTCTCTACTTATATGAACTCGGAGAAACGACGGCAAGTGGTGAACCATACAACATGTGTGATCATGGGGCCCCCACGCAAATATCGTTCAGTGCTTCTGCCGGTGTCATTCAGCTCACCGTAACGCCCGGGCCGCCATTTCCGCGACTACTTACCGTAGGCGAGAGGAAGCTGCCTATTGGGGATCGTCGAACGGTTTTCATTGCATCAAGAACTTGTTACTAGCGCTCGTTGCCACCCCCTTTGTCAAGACAGAGAGCCACAGGAATCATAGTGGAAGAAAGCAAACAATTCAGAAACATACGATGCTCTTGGAGAAAAATCGAAGTAAGTACAAGCAAAACCTTCCGTCTTTTGGGGGATATTCCCAGGAGTGGAGAGTCATGCTTTTGACACGCAGTCACGGATCCACAGAGCGTTTGCTTTGAAGGGTAACGTCATGGGAACGGTTTCAGTCACTCGGTTCGGCGAAATCGGGTACTGATATCAATCATCGCTTGGTGGTTCGGCGGGCGGGAAGTAACAGGGGATAAGCTGCCTGAAGCATTCTTGATCAAAACGGTCTCGGGAACCAGAATAACGTAGACATACTGGTATACGGGCATGTTTTCGGGACCGAAAACCACAAAGATCACACGTTTAAGCTAAGATAAATCAATCCACCTTCCCCGTAATTCAATAATGGACCACTAGCACTTACCTTTGCGCTGCCCTCCTCTTTCTCCAAAAAGTCCCGGACGGTTTTGAGTGCTACCTCTGTTGCATCTCTGATAGGATAGCAGTATACCCCGGTAGAGATGCTCGGGAAGGCCTATGACCCCCGCACGTCAAACCGAATAATTCGTAGATATGCGAGGCTTCCACACTTACGACGGTCTCGCAGTCGTTGTTTACGGCTACTTGCAAACTGACTTTATAGCAAGACTCGAGTAGTTTCGCAGATTCTTCGCGCCGAGCATCATCGTACACTGGTCCGACTGCGTGGATGACATGTTTTCTGCGCCAATCACTTAGGCGATAATCCAACAGGTAATTTACTCACTTACGCAGGAAGTTCGTATCCACGAGTGATCTTGGCGTCTCCGGTGGCACACCCATCCAACGTCTTACCTACGCCTCTGTATTAGAAAAAAGGCATTCCAGCGAGATTGGATATGTCATCTACATTCTTCCAAGAGACCTTTGCCAGCAGCAGCGTGGATTGCCCCATTGACTGTGGAGTTTAAGATTGTCAGGCTCGAGGAGGAGGAACATTAAAGTCTTCGTACTTCCACTGCCGCCTTCATTGATTGAGCAGATAAGCTAAGTTTACGGGAAATCTCTTGGGTAGAAGTCCGACGCACCATCCAGAGATGAGTTAGCTGCGTTGACGATCGCATCAACCGCGAGTTTGGTAATGTCTCCCTGGCTTTGGATGGGGAAAGAGCAAGTTGCAACCCGTTCAGATCAGGCACGATCGCCGCAATCGCATCCACTCACAAAAGAGATACTCGGTCCAGAGCTGTGCTTAGCGGTGGGTAGCGGACGTGTTCAGCCTCCGGGGCAGCACGCAGAGCTGCGCTGCAGTAGAGTTCGCCTATGGTAGGGATTTTGCTCAGCGAGACTGACTCCATGACTCTGAAGCAACTTGAACGGAATTGGCTTTGAGGTCGAGGTTGTACTTACTGGGGACTTACATGTTATTTATCTAGCCGGTGGCAATGCCATTTTCAGCAACTTTTCGGAGCCCCCCGTGTGGAACTTACGCGTTGATAAATCCAGAACTTTGTCGAGCGAGGTGTATTAGTAGTCTCCCCTAGACACACCCAAGAGTCGGGATGAAGACAGTCGTTCACCCTCCACTAGGGAGGTGTATGTACATACTACACGGAGATAGACTTAGATACGTATACATGGAGGTTCTTAAATGGTTCGAGATACTTACTTCAGACCGCTGTTGAGGTCAAGTAACTTTGAGCAATAAATACATTATATGTGTTGCGAGTACATGTAGTGGTGTATGCGTAGACTGCCAGAATTTAAGCGAATGACAATGCTTATGCTCATACCTAGTCGAGGACCAGGGCGAATCCAAAGCGTGTGTGAATGAGGTGATGTACATGAATGATTTCCTGGACAGCGTATGGCTAGAGAGGGTATGACTAATTTTGCAACCGATTCATGGGCGACCTGGATGGGTGGTGACAAGGGGGATGTTATCATGTCGAGTGATCTCGGGTGAGCCAGTCATCGAACGCTCAGCCATTGTACGCTCCGCAATTGTAGCAGTTGGCTGTATGGTATTCGTTTGCGAACGCACGGCGTTTAATTCATCTTCAGGCGAATCAGAGGTTCGAGCCACTGTCGTGACTGGTTGGTTGTGAGGGTAATATGATTTGCGTTTCGAAAACATGAAGTCGTAGACAGTAAACCTTCGAGACAGTGAGTGAAAAATCGTGTTAGGGACACTCGAGAGCGCTCACTCTTCCTCTAACTGTCTGGACTCCGGCTTCATCTTGTCGAGGTTGGGGTTGGTCTTACGTTTCGAGTGGGTGAGAGGTTTTTCCACCATCAAGAATTCGTCGAGTTCGTGAGTAACGTCAAAGTTCGCTTTCTTTGTCTACAAGCACGGGATCGGTCAAAGTTCATTTCATCGAAGAAAATACTGACGTCCGGTACAAAGGGGGGTTGGGTTGACTTGGAGCCCAAATTATCCCAGTCTACCCCCGACATCCACGGGTGATCTTTGATATCCTGGAACCCCTTGCCTGTGGGTTTACACCCAAGGCGTTGGGTGACGTTACGTTCCAGCAACTACAAAGTATGTCCCGTTATCGTCTATGCCATTGAAAAGTCCCTCATGCTTACCCCTTGTATAAAATTGATGCCATGCGAGCTGCATGTCACATTCGCATCGTCGGGAAACTTCAACGTATCATTCAAGATGGAGAATTTCATCTTGTCTGCAGTACGTCCCTCGAAAGGTCGACGGTTGAATAGGAGTTCATATGCAGTAATCCCAAGGCTCCACCAATCAACACACCATGTGTATCCCTTTCTACCCACCACTTCGGGAGCCATGTAGGCCATACTACCGGCGACACTTGTGTGTAACCGTCGTTCCGAGTAATGTATTGCGACGTTGAAGTCCGTGATATGTGCATGCCCTTGTGCATCAAGGAGAATGTTGTCGGGTTTTATATCACTGGAAAGGTTCGTCACCAAGGGTGGGTGCACGAGTAGGAATGCCCGTACCGATGAACGATCTTCCGTTTGTGAAGGTAAAACAGAGCAGATATGAGTTCTGACATCCAAAATCGTACAGCACTCTCCGAGAGACTATCGCGCTCGACATGAACTTTCGGGAGGGATCGTAAGCATCTGACACGTGCAATCATACGGTGTTACTCACACCGAAGGTCACCACCCAGCATCAAATCGAGGACGAAAAAGCAATTTTCGTCGTCTTGAAAAGCATATCGCATATTAACGATGAATGGATGTTCTACCTGTGGGAAGGTGAGAAATAGCCAGGGGGAGGAGGAGTGGATGGGATATGTACCTCTTCTAGAAGACGACGTTCTTGAATGATGTTCGCTACTGCCTTTTGTTTGACGCATTTTGCCTTGTCGATATACTTGAGGGCATATACCTGCTTGGTCTTCTTATGTTCTACCACCCTGACCTGAAACGGGGGACAAAGTAACGAGATTGTTTGGCGTGGCGCCCAGCCGAAGACATTTGGTGATGCCTACCTTTCCGAAGGCGCCCTTACCGACTGCTCGATGGAGTTCGAAATGAAAGAGATTGACTTCAGCATCGAAATCGACAGGCTCAGAGAAACAGCATCCCATGGCTCATTAAAGGGAGAGAGAAAGGAAAGTTAAAGGAGGGATTGGCGTATGACCGGCTCGATGTATTTATTGACTTTTTGGAGAACAAGAGCGCATCAATTTGGCATGACCTTGCACCATCACGGTGGCTTTTATGTCCAACTGGGGAAGTCTTCTGTCTCATAACACGCTCAGGCAGGCTCAGGCAGCCTTTGATTAACCACGTTGCGTGGGTCCGTCGCTAGAACGTGCTCTCTTGTTCTATAGCTGCTCAATGGTGGCTCAATGCATCCATTCTTCCATCCTTGACAGGTCTTGGACCATTCTGTTTCCGTAAGTTGTCCTCTCCTTCTTCGAGTTGACAAGTTTGCAGAATTCTATACAAGGAATCACCGTCACAGCTGATTTGCGCAGACCCTTGCTTGGTCTTCGGTCCTGCTGCCAAACTCAGGCCGCAATATGTCTCCTCTAGTGTCTGAGCCACACCACGGTTCTGAATCCAATTGGCCGCCGTTTTAACTACTCTCTGGAATCCGTTGGCCGGACCACCACACTGGACACCGTGCGGTCAGATGATGGGAAGAAGCCCTTGAAACTTCACAAAGTGCAATCGAGGTTGGTTTCTACTTTTTAGCTTGACGTGACACCACATCAGGTGTCCCGAAACAGATGACTATAGCCCTCAGCGGGGACTCGATCACGACGACATCTTGGCAATCCTTCTTGGAGCGTGAATGTGATAACCTGAATCAAGAAACAGCCAAGTGGTAAAGCGACTGACCATTCGGTGGCTCTCATAACTTCGTGTGTTCCCTCTCATCGAGTGGACATCGAGGATGTGAAGGATGAGGACAGGGTCAATGTCGAGGAACCGGACGAGTCGGGTCAGGGTCGAGTGGGACGACGACAACGGGAAGATCAGGGACGATGAGGTCGAGGATTCGAGGACGGGGTATGGCCGAGTCACAGGAGTCAAAATGATTCATCCGGGCAATCACTTGCGCGAGGAAGCAAAGGTGTCCTGAAGCCCGCTTTATTGTCACAGAGACTCAGGGAAGCACCAACGGATCGTCCTCATTAGTGAGGCAAAGACGAGTTGGAAGGGGCCCGGAAGTCAAAATACTCACTATCAAAGTACCTGACAGCGGCTCTAGATAAGAACGCGGGCAAACTGGTGAAAGAAGCCACCTCCAGTAGTACTTACCTCCCATGAGGTCGAACTCGTGGAGAGAAAGGCGCGGTTTGTGTGCACTCATGAAAGACATCCCAGGTCTCGACTGAGGAGTAACTTTTAAGACTGGGGATGGCTTTGACGGGGACTGGTACTTACTTAGCGTAGTTATTAGTTAACGTTCGAACGAGGGCTGTACTGTACCGTTTACAGTAATTATGTAACCACGCTGCCTCGACAGTTCAACGCATCTACGAGTATCCTCCTGTCCTACACAAGTCTTGTACGATGGATTTTGAGGTCAGCTTGGAGGGCGAAGCTCCCCCCACTCAAGACTACTTGGCCACTGTCAAGGTGTTTCCATTAATCCCGTATTTGAAAAAGGACGTTACTGTAAGTCGTCTTCTCCATGTTCCGAACTTCTTGTCCAAGTCTGTCAACTTTGCAGAGTTCTATAGGTTCGTGCGACCACAAAGAATCTTCCTCGTTGCTAATTTGTTCCGCACAGATACCCCATTGACTTGGGAGTGAGTGTCGTGCCACGTACATTACTCGTCTTTGACCTTTATTACTATGATTACAGCCAGCTGACCGCCGCCGATGTCAATTTTGCCGTTGTGCGACCACTGGTCTTTAAGTATGCACGACTTCAGAACATGGCCGTGGTATACGCATGTTTGGTCGCTCGGTCCTACTTCCAAACCCAGTCCACAATAGATCTGGCTCATTCCAGTGTCTTGACTTCACGAGCCACACTCTGTGAGATCATGGCACTGAAGCTTCTCAGTCACTTCGCGTCTAGCAAAGTCCAGTTAGTCGCCGTACTAACTACTCTCTGGAATCCATTGGCCGGGGCTCCACTGGATATAGTGGATGAAGTCAGGCAGGTAATGGGAAAAGAGGAAGCCCTTGAAATTTCACAGAGTGCAATCGAGGTTGGTTTCTACTTTTCATCTTTGATGTGACACCACATAAGGTGTCCCGAAATAGATGGCTATAGCAACAAAAGCCAAGGCTTTCCTCGCGTCCTCTGTTGTTCAAAATGTTGTCGATGATATCTATTCTGGACGAATCATCTTCACCGTTGTTGCAAACAGATCACTTGTCGCTGACAACTACAAGCAACGTGCTATCGAGAGATATGATGTAAGGAAAGCACCCTTCCTTGACCATTACAGGTATGATCCCCTTTGTTCCTCTTATTCACCACTGACCTGTCCAGGTTGAGAGTCCCTCGTTACTCTAACATTCTTCACTTTCTAGACGTCGCGGTGCTTATTCTGACTTTCGTGCTCTGCTTGAGGAGTAGGTCAGCCGTTCAGTGTCAGGACCTGGGCTAATGCTGAGCAGCACAAAACCTCGCCGATGTGTCTACATGGGAGTTAGTCTTCCTCGTGTTTTCCGTGGCTTTCACCCTCCAGGAGTACGCGGCTACACAAGAACATGGCTGGCTCAGTGAGTCATCACCTCGGAGGATTTTCGGAGTGATATCAACTCACATTGTCGGGCAGTTTACATATCCAACGTGAGCCCTAAACGCGTATGCGTTCTTCGTGGCCTAATGTAATACCCGGCAGGTCTGGAATGCGTTCGACACCTCGTTTGTCATAATATTTTTGGCGTATCTGGGGCTCCGCATGAAAGGGCTTTACTCCGGCGAAGGTTTGGAGCTTCATGCGCGTTGTATAGTTGGTGTCTCAACTGTCATCAGCTGAAACCTCACAATTGGCATTCGATCTATTGGCATGTGGCGCATGTATTCTTGTCCCACGGTGCGTCCTGTCGTTTTCGATCACGATGGCTGCAGAACCTATTCTTACGACTCCTGCTGGAAGCTTGGCTTTTTATGCTATTGTCAACAATGTCGTCGTCCTGTGAGTGCAAGTCACAAAGTGTAGATTGCCATGCTCATTGACTCCAGCGCTCTACGAGCCATGATAGCCGAGTTTGTATTCTTTGTTTGCATTGCTGCGACGTGCTTTTCTGGTCTACTTTTTACCTTGTACTCACTTGGTGAGGACCGTTTGGCTGATGTTGCACCTACTCGCTGAAACAAATAGGATCGGCACAATCGGCACAATGGAGTGTCAAGAGCATTGCCTGGTTGATGGTACAGATCTGGTTCGGCAATACTAGCCTGAGTTTCGTGCAAGCCACGAGCTTTCATCCTGTCCTCGGCCCTATTCTTATGACCTGTTTCGCGGCATTGTCTAATACCCTCCTCTTGACGAGTATGTTAATTCGCTGTTAGTCCTACCCAAGCTGACCTTCACCCAGTTCTCATCTCAATTCTCTCCAATACGGCGGCGCGGATCGACTCCGTAAGTTCTTTCCTACCTTAAGGCCATGCTAATTGATAGGCATCTGTGAAAGAATGCGAACCAGGAGGTGAGATCAATGAATCGTCAATGGCACCTGACTTACCCGCAGAAAGTATCTGTTCCAACATACTATAGCCACTATCGAAGGGTGGGTTGAGTCATCCTGCGTTCTGGGGAAACGCTGACGAAGCCCCCAGAGTCAAATCAGATGCACTCTTTAGCTACCAGCCTCCCTTCAATATCCTTGCCTTTCTGATACTGAAGCCAGCAAGCTATATCCTGTCACCACGGGCACTGCATTCCGCCAACGTGTTTTTGATCAAACTAACTGTAGGTGCATCCCACACTGAGAGTGTCCCGTTGTTTATCTCCAAATTAGTCGTTCCCGATTCTCATTGTCATTGCACTGTACGAGCGTCACCTTGCTTCTGGCCAGAAGATGAGAGAATCTACGAAAGAGAGAGTACATTCCTTCTATTCTCGCCTCCCACGCCATATCAAGAACATACCGCTTGTTGAGTATTTGGTGGGGTCGAGGTCGACCGACTTATATGACGTTATCTTCGCGGTCGAGGATTCCCGGGATTTCAACCTATTCCATGATTCTGGGAATGAAGATGAGGCGTTCCCATCGCATGTTCCTGCCTCAGCCTACCCAGAAACTCCGACCTCGCGATCATCCGCTCGTGGACCGCCCACGTTCTTCGATACCCAACAGATCACACGTTCACCTCGTCGACGGAAAATCAGTAGTTTGGCACCTTTACAAGAAGTTTCTGGGAATGCAAAAGTCTTGCCTCTGGATGCAACAACCCCGCTCTCTAGACTCTTTACCCGACCGAAGCTAGTTGTTTCAGGTGACAGTGTTGACACTGAAGCTGCTGGTAATCTGCAGCGGCTGCAGGATTTGTTAGAGGAATGCCGGGAGCTTCCTGTTCATCGCCTCAAAGACGAGATGAAGGAGTTAAAGGTATGCGAATACAACGGCCTCGTCGATCAAACTAACATTTGCGAAGGAGCGACAGGCACGTATCGAGAATCTCTTGATAACTTTGACACGCAACATTCAGGGTTAAAGGAGCTCGTTCGCGTAAACGCACGGTGTTTTGAATATCTGTTCGATAGCTTTTCGATGACCATCCGACGACCATCTCATATCATGTTGTTCATTATCACGCCTGTTACACATTCACATTTCTGTAATGTTATTTTGTTTCTGTGTCGAGCTCGAAAATCTCGACGTTCAAATTTGAGCTTAAATTGCTCTTGCAAGTCACGTGCAAGTTAGAACGACGCGTTTCGTAGTGGTACCTTGTGCAACTTGACCACAACTTGGCCTGATGACCTCCACACCTCCTCCCCATGGCACCTTCGCCGTTCCACCAGTGCCCCGTCTGCCATCGACGGCAAATTCGAGGAATCGTAGCTCAATAGGCTCTTCCTTTTCCTTTGGCCCCCAACCTATGTTATCCTCATTCATGGTAGGAGATATGAGCACGTCGTCCATTCCACGTCCCCTCGCTCTCGATCCAAACCGGTCGATGCTCCCCAACTCTCCACGATCTTCCACGCGACATCATCGCAGGATGAGGGATAGCAGCAGTCGACATCCGCTCGCAAATGACACGATGGATGTCTTTCGAGACATGGAAGCGGAACATGATCCTGAGGAAAGCGAATGGGGAACGGTGGATCGCATGCGTTTATGGAGACATGATGCCCTCATGCAGCATCTGTACGAAACAGCTGCATTCTGGGGAGACAAGATCCTTTCTTGGACGAGTATGTCGCGCCGTCCTCGTATGGTTTACTTCCGCGTTTCCGTTCCACTGATACACTCTACTTTAAAGGTGATCCAAATGATGCATTTTGGCTGGCTCAGACGTACTTCATGACGCACCAGTATTCTCGTGCAGAACGGCTGCTAACGCGGCCCTTTCCTGCGAAAAGAACCAACACGGAACATGCGCGTCCAAATGGATTCAATCACTCAACGGCAAGCTCTTCCATGGCTGGCCCTCCCTTCATGGATACCAAGGGCAAGGGCAAGGAAACACAAGAACGACCTGAACCATCCTCTCGGCTTCCCATGGGCCCAGCAGGATTGATCAAGCTTCCAGAGGCAGTTCAGGAGAATGTCTCTAGGCTCGTGGACATGAGTGTAGCATGTCGTTATCTTGCAGCACAATGCCAAGTGAGGCAAGGAAATTGGTCAGATGCACTCGAAATACTTGGTGAGGCAAATCCTTTTCGCCACTCAGGTTAGTTCAAGTATGCAACCATGGAAGTGCTATGTTATTAACGTCCGACAGGTAGAAGTGGGGCGTCTGTTCCCAACATGGATGGTGGTATAAAAGTGAGTTGATCGTCTTTGGTTCTGGATAGGTTCTTAGCTCCTTAGGTTGAAGCATCTATGTGTCACCTGAGAGGCATCTTGATGCTCAAACTCAACCGAGGAGATCAAGCTAAGCTTTGTTTCATGGAGGCTTTGACACTGGACGTAAAATGTTATGATGCGTTTAACCAGCTGATCAGCGGGGAGATGATGACGCCAGACGAAGGTTGGCGTGACGGTTAGCTCTTATTTTCATTATCTAATTCTTTTCCCAGAGTGGGAGTTTGTTCAGGGCCTTGCATACAAAGAGCAGACTGAAGAAGACGCAGACTTCATCCAATTGATGTATACTTCTCGACTGAGGAAATATAAACATGCCGAGGAGCATGCTCTCACTCGACAACGCCTTGTGGAAGATTTCAAGCTTTCTGACAACCCGGACGTCTTGTACAGCTTCGCGGACGCGTTATTCACTCAGCTTCGCTGGGCAGATTGCTTTGTAATCACCAGTAGGTAAGCGCGATCTGCAGTAGAGACCCGCCGTATCATGACCTGACTCCCCGTAGAATTCTCGATCTTGTCGCATTCCACGATGCTGCTCTTCCATTGCACATCGCATGCATGTACCATATGTCCTATCTGCATTCCAAGCTCTTTGTCTTGGCCCACGAACTCGTCGAACGGGAACCAGAAAACCCTATAAGTTGGTATGCTGTTGGTGTATACTATCTCAGCATGAACAAATGGTCGCAAGCGAGACAGTACTTTAGGTCGGTACTCGTGTTTCAGTGACAGAGTTGCGTGACTGATACTGTCAGCAAAACGTCCCTAATGGACCCCCGCTTTGGCCCAGCGTGGATCGCGTTCGCTCACACGTTTGCGCTAGAAGGTGAGCATGACCATGCAGTGACCGCGTACTCCACGTGCACGCGGATGTTTGTGGGGTAGGTGTTAAACCCTATTCACAAAACCATTTGCTGATTTATCTTAGGTCCCATCTCCCCCTCCTCTTTGTGGGCATGGAGCAAATAGTGCTTTCAAACCATGCACTTGCGGATGAGGCTCTAAATGCCGCGCATGCTGCGTGCGATAGTGATCCTCTTCTGCTGAATGAACTGGGTGTCATGGCTTTCACCCGTGGGGAGTGAGTGGTTTCCCTTCGGATGAGAACACACAGGTTGAGCTTGAATGGATAGTTTCCAGCGTGCAGCCGATCTCTTTCAACGAGCTCTGGAGCTTGCTCAAGTCACACAGTCATCTCAAAAGTCTTGGACCACGACGTACCTGAATCTTGGGACATGTTACCGAAAGCTGAAGTAAGCTCTAGACCCGAGGCTGCGACCAGACTCATAATTTGTATAGGGATTATGAAAGGGCCAAAACTAATTATAAACGGGTGCTCGAAATGGAACCTCAACATCCGCAGGGACTCGGCTTCCTCGGGATGGTCTATCACCACCTTGAGGATACAGAACAAGCCATTGTCAAATACCATGAAGTGTGTTTCATTCACAAATATCCTGGACACACCCTGACTAGAAACTAGGCACTGAGTGTTGACCCAATCAATGGTCACCTCATCGAACTACTCAACCTTGCCTTGGAGTCGAATGCCGCATGTGGGTCTTGGGAGAAGGTATATCCGGGAGGAGAGAAAGCGTTTAGAGATATGGTGGCGTCGCTGAAGATGAAGTTTAACGAACAAGTAAGGAAAGTAGCAGAGTCCAAACCCGACGAGCTCTCTCGTTCGGAGGATTCGATGAATGTCAGCTGATTGCGCCGAGCATGAAACACGCTGATTTACTGTAATATGAAGCGGGCGCACAGTGAGCGGTGGAGCGATCTCACGATGGTCGGTTGTCCAGGTGGCACTGATCTAGGGTGTCCCCCTTTCTGAGGTACACCCCCTCCACACGGTTGCCGAAATGCCGAGCGCTTCTTTCTCCACAATCTCTCACCGTCTTTCATAGTTGTATGCTCACGATCAATCTTACACACAGGAATGAGTGTCCTGTTTACGGAACGTGAGCTCCATGGCATGCTCGGTGTAACCCTTTTTTTCTCCCTCCTTTTTCAACTCGCTTTCGATGTCTCCGCGCTCTACCCTTCACCATGCCTTCGTTAACTGAGCTAACTAATAGTTTAGAGTCATTGACACATCATTCCCTTGACTGGGACTCCTTGGTATGTTCAATCTGTGTTTGCATCCACTGCTTTGACATTCGTTGTAGGACCGAGTTTTGAATGTCTTGCTGACTTCTCCGTCCCTACCGGAGAAAACTCTCGATATATGCCGCCATACGTGTAGTCAACTAATGTCTGATGACGCTTGGCTGACAACTGCAGTCAATCCGCGTAGCATTCATCGCCTTTTCAACGTGCTGGTTAACATCGGAAACCTCATGCATAGGATTGACAACAACATCCCCGCCACGACCGAATGTTATATCCACGCGATCGAAATCATCATCCAGAAACCGGAGGCATATTGCTCCAATTCCACTATGAAGCTGGCCTTTCGGGACTTTATCGTTGCTGCATGGGCGGTCGCGGTGACTCTATCCTTCGTTCGCGAATCGTCCATTCCTCCGCACGTGACGCAAGCCTTAACCTTTGGTGGTCCAGTGAACATCCTTACCCACATTGGCGATCCGAATTTCGACATCCTCCAAGCAGTCCATGATTCCGGCGATAATCTAATACGACTTCTAATCGACCCGTCAACGGGTTCTTTACCCAATGTCGTCTTGTTCCCCGACCAATTACACCCCTTGTCCAATTTGCTGCTCTCCTCTCAGAGAGGTTTCCTGCCTGCAATACAAGCTGCACGCGCACCTGCCAACCTATCTGACGAACAATATTGTCAAGAGAGCAAGATGGCCACTGCTTCCGTACTCTTAGGTCTGGCCCGTAGATTCCAGGCCTCGCATACCGCCGGGCTATTTGACATCTCCGGGAAACCTTTTTGCTCGGTCGATGCACTGGTTCTCATGATGCATTATCTTGCCGCATCGCTTTATCCCAATGCTTCCACTTTGAATGACATTGGTGTCATCCTGTGCGGTCTTGGTCCTGGGGAAGTGGTCAAAAATACTCACAATCAGCAATTGACTGCTCGGGAAGTTGCTCGATTGTATTACGAAAAAGGGTTGCAACTCGATCCGTCGCATCCCCACCTTCTATCGAACCTCGGTTCGCTCTTGAAGGATGCCGGACAGATGAGCCGCGCTATCGGGTATGTCGTCTAAACTTGTGGGTCTGTCAACTTTCAGCTCATTAAGATCGGCGAAGGGTGTTCAATCACGCTCTGGTCTGCCATCCTGAACTAGACATTGCTTTGGTCAACATGGCCAATACCTTGAGGGACATGGTGGGTATTTGCGTCTCGCTCGCGGTGCAGTGGATTGAAGGTAACATAGGGCCAATGTGCTGAGGCGGTTCCATACTATTTGCGGGCAATCACAGCGAACCCCGAATTTGCTGATGCCTACTGTGGACTGAGCCAATCGATGAATGCCATCTGTCAATGGAATGGTCGAGGTGGGTTAAGTTACTCTGAACCGGATGTGGTGGTATTTAAGCGTCATTAGCCACCTGGATGCAGAAAGCTATGGAGGTCTGCGAGAAACAGCTGGCGGATGCACCACGCCAGACACCCGGTTTACTTCGCTCAAATCCTCTCAACGATTGGCTGGTTCTGGTGCGGAAAGCTCACTCTGGTCCACTCTCGCTGGCCATCGAGCGAGAATGGAAGGCGCGCTTCGGGATTTTTATGCAAGACACTCCATCATTATTTCCCGACGAGATTGGCTTCTTGATCCGTCTAATAGAGTGGTATCAAACGAGGGTCCAGCGTCTGGGCTATATCAAGACTTACGGGCAAGTTTACCAATCGGACCATATACATACAACACAGACGCCTGAAGTCATGCCAATCCCGAATTCCTCGCTCGTTCTGGCCATTAAAGGTTTTAGGTTACCTTTTATTTTACCCTTTCATACAGTGAGTTTATTGATTTGCAGCACGGAGGCTCTCATAAATATGTTTGTCTAGTTTACCCTTCCCCTATCTGCACGGACCATCCGGTTAATTGCGCATAGAAATGGGCTTCATACCTCCTTCACCGTTTTCTCCCACTTTGGTAGGAATCTGGTTGTGTGTCCAGCACCTCCCCCGCCTTCTCGTGGAAGGATTAATATTGGCTACATCTCGAGCGATTTTAGGTGGGTACCTATCTTTGAAAAACGCATGTTTGACACCATTCCCTTTGATAGCGACCACCCATTAACGCATCTCATGAAATCGGTTTTCACCATGCACGACCAGAAACGCTTCACCGTCTTCCTTTATGCCACAAGCCCATCGGACGGATCCGCATACCGAGCCCATTATGAACATCATACAGAATTTCGTTTCCTCGATGTCTCCTCATGGTCGAATGAAAACATCATCGATCGAATCACAGAAGACCGAATACACATTCGTGAGTGTCTGGGCTTTGCTTCAGTGATCTAGGGTGACCTCTTTGCAGTTGTGAACCTAGGTGGCTACACCAAAGGAGCAAGAAATGAGATCTTCGCCGCACGGCCTTCTCCGGTGCAAATCTCATTGATGGGATTTGCAGGCACCTTGGCAGCGGGCAAGCTAGCTATTCGTCCAGTACAAAACATACTGACACCAGTGCAGGTTGGTGCGACTATCTCGTGTGTGATCCGATCGTCTGTCCCCCGGATTTATTTGTTCAAGCTCGTGTTACCCGGCGATCTTCAAAAACCAGGTCGTCCATGGATATTTGCCCAGATGTTGGTGTACCTGTCAACGAGGGGAGTGACCCAGCCTCCCCCGAGAACGACTGGATCTAGTGCGCGTTTAAGGCGACTCAACGAATTTCCGATCTGACACTTCGAGATTCCAGCACCGAATGCCCGATTTATATGCCGGTAAGCAGGATGATCATTTCCATCAAAGTGACGGCCAACGCGCGTTCTTAGCACACCTACTTCGCAACGGACCATAAACAGTCCTATATCCATGATAGCTCAATGTCGGGGATGGTAACGACACGCTGGCAGGATGAGCTGCGGCGCCGAGACGACCTTCGGGCGTCCATATTTCCAGACTTGCCAAAGCGAGTTCTTGTCACGGATTCGCGATCTGTATGCTGATTACTTGCTATTTAGGGACGTCATCATCTTTGCCAACTTCAATCAGGTATGGTGGATTACTTTCGCTGCTGATGGATACTAACTGACCGTTTGTAGCTCTACAAGGTACTTGAGCGTCGAGTGGTGTTGCTGTCTACTGACCCTTGTCATAATGCTTGTCGTTGTAGATCGATCCTGTGAGTGTTTCACGTTTTCCGGGTGCGAAGCGCGATCGCTCATGTAACTAAGGTGATATTCTGGACGTGGCTACGGATTCTGTCTCGCGTTCAACGTAGTATCTTGTGGCTACTTCGCTTTCCAGCAGCTGGAGAGCCGAATCTCCTGCAGGCTGCGGTCGCATGGGCTGGTCCCGAGGTGGCGTCTCGCATCCGCTTCACAGAAGTTGCCCCCAAGGATACCCACATTGCTCGTTGTTGTGTAGCTGATCTTGTTTTAGACACTGCTGAGGTGGGCACCTTTTGTCTTCACGCAGAAACGGTCTAACGATGCATCCGCGGAACCAGTGCAGCGCCCATACCATTGCCGCTGAGTATGTATCACATCGAGTGACCGACACCCGTATAACTGAGAGAACGACATTCTTAGCGTACTCTGGTCTGGCACACCGATATTAGCGTGTCTATGGCCAAGTCACAGACACAGGATGGCCTCCCGCGTGGCAGCCAGTCTCGCGTATGCCACAGGACTGGGCAAGCGGATGGTGGTGAACAGTCGGGAAGAGTACGAAGAGCGTGCGGTTGCGCTCGCGTCTACTTTCGGCCCACCCAGCGTTCACCCCGCGACAATGCCGCCAGTCTCCTGCGATCAGTCTGGAACAATGGCCGGGTCCATTCCACAGAGCTGGTCAGAAGGCTCGGAGCTCCTGGACCTCCGCCGACGCCTTTTCCTTGCACGAGACACCATGCCTCTGTTCGACACCCGTCGATGGGTGAAGAATCTAGAGAAGGGTTACGTCGCGGCATGGAAACGGTGGGTGGACGGATCGCAGTTTCGGGTAGGATATGATGGCGAAGGGCCGATCGTCGTCAAGGACGACGATGACGCGCCTTTGAGGTTTGTTTAGCTATGAGATGTCTCATTCTCCGAGTTATTATTTATCCTCGTACTGATACCAACATACACACTGTATATCCGTACTGTAGTAGTTCCGCATCTATGTTGTTATTCTGCAATCCACTTTGTGGCGTCCTTATGATTCAAAGTCCGATGAGTGTACAAGTTGAAGTCTCTTTTTAGATTCGGCACCCATCTCAGTCACATGTCTGAATCTTCGCCGCTGTTGGGCGCGTTCTATGTCGACATCGCCTCGCCCCCTTTCAATGAAAGCTCAGGCTCATTCCGATGCTTAGCCGGGCTCGCTGAGCGTGCATTCACACTCGCCGATCAACAAGCCGGCTTCAATGTGACGCCCAGCATGGAGGAGAAGCACCGCTACGCAAACATACTCTGCCCGGTCGGTAACTTCGACGTTGATCCATATCCCATCAAAGCCGTCCTACACCAGGACACGGCAGCGATGCACGCACAGGAGGTCACCATCGAATTTCAGACCCTGACCGTGGAGTGCCAGGGTTTACCCAATCTACCCATCCAGCCAGAACTGATCAAAGATGTTCGGGAGGAGATAATGCCGTATTTGGAGGGCGTGTGGCGGCGGAAGAGGGCGAGGGAGACGGCTCACCAAACTCGGGAGAACCTCGCTTGGAGGGTACGCGTATAGCAACATCACCTACACATACTTCAAGGCTGACACTCATCAGGATTTCGTTGAGCGCATCGAAAAACACACTATCTTCCCCGCTGGACAAAGTTCAGACTCTGATTCCCTTCGCAACGAGAGACGATGTCCAGTGTGCTGTAGGCAGACCACACCATGCATCACCTGTCGCGGGATCCTGTGCTTGAACAGAGAATGCGCAGCTTCACACCTCGTTCCATTCCAATCGTGCTCTATTCACGTCTCCACCGCTGCGTGTCTTCCCTGCTTGGTCCAGGACAACGCCCAAGGAATACCATCACTCGGACAGTGTCCGGACTGCGATAAGTGGTTCTGTCAATTCGAGTTGACGTGGTGCCTTGGTCGTCCCAGCGATGCGCTAAACAGGTCTCCGGGAGACCACTTTCACCGTCTACCCAACAGTGCACGCGATCACCCGACGAGGCCCATAGGATGTGAAACTTGCACCGGGGAACAAGCTCGACCGCACTGCTCCAACGGAAAATGTTGGTCGAGAATCGATGGATCTATCAGCGTCTGCAACTCGTGCTCTCCCGGGGGTGGATCTTCGTGCGCATGCGAACAGTCCTGGGTGTGCGATGACTGCATGTCATCCCCGGAGAACGGTTTTAAACAATGCCCGCGGTGCAAACGGATGTACTGCATATACGAATGCGAGTACATCCGATTTTGTGCCGAGTGTGGTAGTACGACGTTGTGCGACGATTGTGTCGAGGAAGATGGGAGTTACCTTGAAGGAGAAGACGTTTCGGACGGGGTGACGCTGGAAGCAACATGCAAGGCTGGGCGTTGTGCAGAAGTGTTCTGTGGCTCGTGTGTGAAAGGGGCGCAATGCGGAGGCTGCAGAAACACGTTCTGCAGTTTGTGTGCGCTACTTCAACCATGTGATTCGTGCGGTGGTCGATTCTGCACCTTGTGCTATCGTACGCCCAGGCGAACATGTAATTCTTGCAATCCTTACACTAGTAGAACATGAATTGGACTATTGCTGGAGGTAATATTTCAAGTTGGAATCTTGCATCAGGGCCGAATCCCCTCCCATACGGTTTCGGTGGTATCAGAATTCACCCCGGGTGATGGTCTGCGACGTTATAGACCTCATTTTGCAATGTGAAGCAATGCCTTGTCCCCCTTCATCTGCAAAGCGTCAAAATAACGTACTCATTCCACCACACTTTGGGAGGCTCTCATTGGCCAAGCAGACTGTAAGCGACCCCAAAACGAGCTAAGCGGTCCAGCCGAGCTCATTGAGCGCTCAATGAGCGCTTAGAAAAAGCTGATGGCCTTCTCCTTAGTCGCCCATCACACCGAAGAACATCCAATGTCTGCTACTTACCAGTGACTCCGACCGAGGCCAAGCCGTCCCGATCACGCCTTCCTTTTTGAGCAAGGGGTGCTGAGAACGCGAACCATGTCACCAAGTCACAATCTTTGCCATCTTTTTCTTCTGACTCACACCGCGACAATGACTAGAGACTCGCAGAGCCAAAACGTACGTATAAACCACAAAAAAACAGCATAGAATGTCCCAGACTGATATCATAATCGTTATAAAAGCCATAGCAGCAGCAAGCAAAAGACCGACTCCAAGCAAGTCGATGACCAGTAACAAGCAAGAGGATATCGAACACGTGAATCACGAATCGCGATGAACACATACTGCCAAGGTTGACGTTGAGCCGCCGTGGTAGGGTCAAGGTGAGCAGGACTTACATCACCCTAGACAGATGCGCTGAGCCCCAAAGCCCTTGCTCCAGCGCCGACGCCACCTTCCCATCCAAAGAATCTCTCCCCCGTCGAGCTGTATCCGGTTTCGTTCTCGAATCCCGGAAGCTCATCATCTTCGTCCCATGCTCCAGCCGCACGTCTCGTGCGCGCCCATACGGATATGAACAGTATCCGTTTCAGTTTCGGGTTCAGGAAGAACCAGTGAGAAGACCACAACAAGGCTCCATCCCGACGCTTGAGACGGACGTGGGGAAAGTCCGAGAGCAGGGGAGAGTCGCTACTGCTACTGCTGTTGTTGCGCATGGGTATACGCTGGCGTTTGTCGCTAGTGTAGGCGCTGTGGGAAGAGATGCGGTGTTGGGAAGTGGTCGATTCATCGACGTCATACTCGTCAAACTCAAATCCACTCTCGTCATCGATGTCATCCGAGGAGTATTCATCACCCACGGAAGCGACGTCGTCCTCGTCATCAGAGTAGTCGTTGGCGTGGGGGTCAGAATCAATGTCAGGTGAGTAGGAGAACACCTGGCAATCGTTTAGCCCGATGGCGTCGTCCAATATTCGATAAAGAGTCGGGTGAGTGCCCGACATTATCGGAGGGGGTGCATATGGGCTAGTGAGTGTCTGCATGAGGGGGGATGACGAAGACGAGGTAGGGACTGAAGAGGGGAAAAAGTTGGGCGACGTGGGTGGGTAAGCGGAATAAGTGCGGGGTGCACGTACACCTCCACGGTGAGGAGACAGGAGTGTCGTGCTGAGTGAGTTGAGTACGCTTGCGCCGCTCTTCTCCTTGATGAAGTGAGCGGGTCGCACGTCTGAGAACTCGTGGTCAGGAAAGGCGATGTTGAGAGTCGCGATGAGCAGGTAGAGTGTCTTTCGGGATGCCTGCTTGTCCATTGGACCAAAGGGTGTTTCTTCAGGCTCACGATCGAGCCATGAAGGGAGAGGAGGCGAATGAGACAACTCGTCGTTGTAGGCGTGTTCGAGAGACTTGAAGAGCTTCTTGTCGCGCTTGATGTTCTTGCAGCTGTATGCTTCGATTCTTGTGTGTACAGAGCACTCTGGCCCCTCGTGAGTGAGGGCCTGAGCCAGACGAGAAAGTTCGGGGAACTCTATGTACTTCATCGTCCTTGTCGTCCTTGTCTTTGTCCAGGTCAGTCTGCGGGGGAGGAGGCAGCGAGGCTGTCGGAGTGGAAACTCGTAATCCTATTGGCTCCGAATCCGAATCCCTTTTCAAGAATTGTGGCGCTGCCCCCAATCTCAGGTCTGTCAGTGTCACTCAAGTCTTGGTTGAAACGTTCGTGGGCGATCTCGACGTCCGTTCAGCGGGCAAGTTTATCTACGCGTTTACCCCTGTAATTGATCATCTCATATCTCTGAGATTGCCAGGAACAACGAATGGTTAACATTGTCAGCCTCAGGTTCTGTGCGATGATGGGGACTAGCTAGCCCTCTCCGTGTGAAAAAAGTCACCCTTCCAAAGCTAAGTAGAATGTTCGGATCACCAACACTGACAGCCCGCAGCCGTGTCTGCACGTGCGAGGGCCCGACCTGCTGGCATGGGGACTTGTACTTCAAACGGTGGGATACCATGGCTTGGCATTGCAGTTTATCTCGCGCAATTGTTTGGAAAAGAACAAGGCGGGTTTCGGTTCGGTTATCCTAATGACCGGTACCCACGTTGACAGAGCCTACCAATACAGTAAATCCCCTAGACCGTTCCCCTCACCCGTTCCCAGCCTTGAGCTGCGCAGCATACGTAGACTCCATATCATAAATAGCAGTCCCAGGGTAAATCTACATGATCGGTGGCACCACAAATCAGGTCAGCCCACGTTCCCTCCCATCTAACCAAAACCAAAACCAAAAAGGCACGTACCGCAAACCCATCGTCTGGCGTTGGCCCATTCGTCAAATTCGAGCCCGCCTGCCAGATGAGCATCCCGGTGAGTCCACCGTCCACGACGGTCGAATACCAGTTTTGGTAGGTGGCGATTTGGTCTTGGGCAGCGTACACACCGAATTCTTCCATGAGTACTGGTTTGTTGTACGTCGCTTGAGCGCCGCGGTGGTTCTCGATCCAGGTTTGTCCCCAGCTCATCGCGTTGTTGGAACGGGACGTCGGTCTGGTGAGCAATGGGGATGTATGGAGAAGCGTGCACTTACCTGGGTGTTTCCTCACCCCAGGTGTACTGGAGAATGAGAAAGGAATAACTGAGTTCGACTGTCCTCTCGAATATAAAGATGTCCTCTTACCGGGTAAAGCTACAAATGACATGTCATCAATCAACATGATTAGAGGGGGACGAACAACGCACATGGAAAGTCCCAAAATCGATCGTGTCGATAGCCAAATTCGTATCAAAATCAATACCTTGTGAACCGCTACATTGAATCGAGCATCTCAGTCACTCGCTGGACACGCGACGAACGGAAGACGAACTCGTAAGAGTAATCTGTGCTGTTCGCCCAGTTGAACCAGCCTTCGTCACCTAACCCGACCAGGTGGTTGTTATCGAGAGATTTGATGTAGGCCGACATCGTCTTGACCCAGTTGGTGATCGTCGTGGTCGTGCATGTCCCGGACGTGGCACTACATGTGAGAATAGATTAGTTTGTTATTGTGAGTCTGGAGGAAGCACGTAGAACAGCTCACCTGGTAGAACCAGTGCAGCGAGGCTCGTTCGCTGTGCAAGGTATTGAATGACGAAGCCTCGAGATACCGCACATACCAGTACATACCGAGCTCCCATCCAAGGATAGTTGGTTCAGCGATATACCTCTCGATCCAAACCTTGACGTAGTTTTGGTACGCAGCCTAGCAGGAGTTCGAGTCGACGAATCGCAATGATGAGAGTCACATATCAAAACGCGGGAAAAGACCTACGATGACTTCCGGGTTGGTGTAGAAATAATCATGAGGCTGCCCCTGACCGACGATTTGATCAACATAAACGTCCATCCCTCCGTAATCGCTCCAGTTGTTCGTCAACGTGACGATCAGACGGATATTGTTCGCTTTCGCCGCAGCGATGACATTGTCTATGAGGGGACGCCCCTTTGAGCATCCTTTTTCACCGGAGGAAACGACGGGGAGGGGGGCTCACCAAAGTTCTCGAAACCAGTTGGGCCGTAGTTGATGGTGGGCGTGCTTCCGCTCCAGAGTTGGTAGTAGTCTCCGCTTGGAGTGGTCACTTCGTTGAAGCCCCTGTGACGCCTCAGTCAGCCTATGAAGTGATGAATGAAGACAATGCAATCCTGACCAGGTACGAACAGCCGTCCCTCCGGTTGCTGCAATATTCTGGAAGGCGACGTCCATCTCTTCGGTCGTGAGACCCATGAGACCGACCCAGTAAGAATTGGCCCTGTTGCAACGAGCATCAGTGACGATCCCGAGCCAGAGCAAAACCAAAGGATATACTACGGACCCGAAAACAGTATAAGGGGTTCCATTGAGCGTAAATCCCTGACCGCTTGTCTTGACAAATCCAGTGGACTGCCTGGCGACCGGGTTGGCGAGCTTCATGCCAAGTGAATTAGTAGGCGAACTAGGCCCACCGCCAATCGTTATTGGAGATAACTCACCGACACAGCAGCCGCGATCAAGGATACAAAAGTAGCGCCCAGCTTCATATCGACGTGACGTATGAATGCAGAAACCTGGAAGGATACGGGACGTGCGATCATCGTACCACCTCAAAGCGAGTGCTTTTTAACCCTCCTCGAAAAAATCCCGAATCGTGTCCCATGGAATTTGTGGTAACACCATACATTCTGGAAGAGATATATGCGAGCTTTCACCGAGATTCCTAGGGGTAAACTATACAAAGTTGGTCAAATGGAGAATAGAACTGAAATAGCGGCGTGACGAACCTCTGAACATTCGACGGGCCGTCAATCCGTCAAAGCAACCACGGGATAAGAATTATTCATAGCCATTTTCTAAGCGGCTGGGGGAAATTAACGCGGAACCGTCTGGATACCCCACGACGAGGCACGCGGGATTATAGTCCCGCACATCTTCCTTTGACAATGGGCAAACTTCTCTCGAAATGGGACCTGTACCAAACAGCTAAATAAGGGTGAGAATGGTGATCCCCTGAGATCGCTGGCCGTGACTTGTTGATCCAAACATCAGGATCCCACAGGCGATCAGAGTTGTTAAAATGGAGTGGCCCCGGGTTGTTCAGTAGAATCTCCAAAGATCCACGGGTGGACTAGCTCGCAGAGCAGGGCGTTCGCGAACGCACCTCGGGGGAAAATAGACCGGCTCGCCAAATATGAACTGTTGGGTAACACAACTCGATATCCTAAGAACAAATACAGAAGAGAGATCTACAATTTCACATCCTTTTCCATCTTGATCAACTCCACCAACTTCTCATAATAAGGCCCACTTAGCTGCTGGGCGGTGACGCCTTGGAGGGGACTTCTAACGTAGGATTGACCGTACCCGAAGTGATCGTTTACCAATGATTTGATTGCCCCGATGCCACCCAGTTTGGATGAGGCATAGTCACCTTGACCCAACAAGGCTTGAATCTTCATCGCTTCGTCAATCTTTCCCTCCTTGAAGAGAGCGTACATCTTCATGTGAAGTTTTGGAACGATGTTTGGAAGCGCAGCGATTGCACCTGCACTCCCTGACAAGAGACCTTGGAGGAGAACCTCGGATACACCTGCGAGGGTTGCAAATTCCGTGGATGGTTTGGCGGATGCAAGACGGTGAAGTTTGCCGATGCTACCACAGGAAAGTTTGGTGCCGACGATGTTAGGGTGGTCGGACAACTCGGCGATGATATCAGACTCAAGATTAATGCCGGCAGTGACGGTCGGGAAGTTGTAGACGAGGTATGGCAGGGGAGAGTCAGATGCAACCTGAGCGGTATCAATATATATTAATCATTCATGACGACAGGGAGTGAATGACCTACCTCGCGGTGGAAAGCGAGGATGGCATCCTTGGTCATCTGATTTGGCCAGACGGACGGGGTGAGCACGAGGACGTAGGCAGCGCCGGCTTCATGGGCATCTCTGCAGAGTTTCTTTGACTCTCTGGCAGATTGAGCACCGCAACCTGCGATGATAGGGACATTCTGGAAGCCAGACTGGTCGAGGGTTTCACGAGTTATCTTGATGGCTTGCTTGCGTTCTTCGTGAGAGAGATGTTGAGCCTCTCCATTGCTGCCTTGGATGACGAATCCGGTGAGGCCCCCCTGGATGGAGATATGAGAGTGTGGAGTAGGGGTGATGGCGAGTAAGACATACCTGTGCAAGACGAAGGATGTGGGCCTTGATGGCAAGTACGTCAAAGTTCTCGTTCTCATCGAAGAAGAGAACGGCGGGTACGTAGATGCCTGAGGGGGGAGGAAGAGACATTGTGAAGATAAGTGTGTGGGTAAAGATTCGTGGAGATACTGACCTGCTTTAATACCCCAGTCACGATGGACATCTAGTACACCGACAGTGACCAACTGGTACTCGACGGAACTCCGGGACGAGTCACGCTGTGGTGATCCGCAAAGCCCGCGGACTCGGCGCGGAGCGGGGCATGCCGACGTCATTCCTAATTTGGATATGTTGTGATGTTCTGTTTTTATTTCTCAATATTTAATTATCTCCCTCATGTCGTCGACGAGAATCCTCCACCGAAAGACAGCAGCGTACCAAAAGAAGCTGCTGCTATTTCGACGCCAATTTGTGACGAATACATCGCTCAGACTGAGACATCGATATCCATCTCAACCCCCAACTTTATTTCGACGTCTCCATGTCAGACCGTTATCCTACTCATCCATCCCTCGCTTCGTAGCACGCGCCTTCCGCGTACCAATAGCAGGTGCAACAATCGGTGCAGGCGGGTTCGGTTATGCGAATTACAAGTTCGAAGGCGAGTCCTCTCTATCTGACGACGACACGTCCATAGAACCAATCTCCCAGAGCTGCGCAACAAGACGTCAGGGTGGATATCATCCGTACAAGACACCGCAACTGACTTTATAGACTCGGCATCGCAGGGTGTCAAGTCTGTCTCTGCTCGCGTGTCCGCCGTCAAGCTACCCGACCTCGACGCTCCTCAGTTCCTCAAAGACCTCTTCTCGACCACAGACAAGCGAACCCATGACGACAGCTCCTCTCAAGACTCTGAAAATCCAAGAAATAACAGATCTCCAGAGGAAAATACAGCAATAGCAGCCCTCGTTGCAGCTACCATGTCTGCCCCTTCGGACTCGAAGCAGAACGATAACTCCTTCGATACACCTCAAAACGGTCTCATGCACCTCACTAAGAAACTCATCGAAATAAGAACGATGCTTCTGAGCATAGATCAGAGCGACAGTCTCAAGCTGCCCAGCATAGTCGTCATCGGTAGTCAAAGCTCTGGAAAGAGTTCCGTTCTCGAGGCGATCGTTGGGCACGAGTTCCTGCCAAAGTCTGTTCATTCGCTCATGCTTGCAAGTAAGATGTTCACACCTTTTCTACAGGGGTAACAACATGGTCACCAGACGCCCTATCGAACTCACGCTCATCCACACACCCTCCAACGGCAATGGTACTCCCCAGGAATATGGCGAGTTCCCCGCACTCGGTCTCGGCAAAATCACCAACTTTGCCCACATCCAGCAGACCCTCACTGACCTCAACCTTGCTGTATCCGCCTCAGAAGCCGTTTCTAACGACCCCATCGACCTCCGCATATATAGCCCTCATGTTCCAGACCTCACCCTCATCGACCTACCCGGCTACATTCAAATCGCCTCCATGGACCAGCCAGATTCTCTCAAAGAGAAGATTGCAGGTCTTTGTGAAAAGTATATTCGAGAACCCAACATCATTTTGGCCGTTTGCGCCGCAGACGTCGACCTTGCGAACTCCCCAGCACTCAGAGCCAGTCGCAAGGTAGACCCCCTGGGTTTGCGCACCATCGGTGTCGTCACCAAGATGGATCTTGTCCCTCCGGAGCAAGGTGCCACCATCCTCGAGGGAAACCGTTACCCACTTCACCTTGGCTACGTCGGTGTCGTCGCCAAATCCGCTGGAAAGAACCCGTCCTTCTCTACCGGAACTGTCGCCAAACGAAGTGAAGACGACTTCTTCGGCGACCACAGAGAGTACTTTGGCCCATCTTCTTCCCTCATGGTGGGCACCGACACTCTCCGCCGTCGTCTCATGGATGTCCTCGAATCAAGCATGGCATCCTCTCTCCACGGTATTTCCAACGCCGTTCAACTCGAGCTCGAGGAAGCCACCTACCAATTCAAAGTCCAATACAACGACAGACGCATCTCCGCCGAATCCTACGTAGCCGAAACCGTCGACGCCCTCAAAGCGCGCTTCAAAGACCTATCCACGCAATTCCGCAAGCCCGCAGTGCGCGCCAAACTCAAGGCTATGCTGGACGATAAAGTCATGGACGTACTCGAGCAACTCTACTGGCTCGACAAGCGTGCATCCGAACTCGGCGCTCTCGGGGCTGACCCCAAGGTAAAACCTGGCGACGTGGATGCATATTGGAGGCACAAACTCGAGGCTGCTTCCTCGCTGCTTACAAAGTCGGGCGTTGGGCGGGACTCTACACTTCTCGTTGCGGATGGGCTGAGAGCACTGATCGACTCGATAGTTGTCGGGGAGCCATTTAATCACCATCCCCGTGCAGCCGAACGGCTTGTCCAATTTTCGCATATGATATTACGGGACCGGATCGGGTTGACGTCGGATCAGGTGGAGAACTGCATCAAGCCGTACAAGTACGAGGTTGAGGTGGATGAGCGGGAATGGGAACAGGGTCGTGGGCGGGCGATGGATTTGTTTGAGAAGGAGGTGGCCATGTGCGAGACCAAGTTGAAGGATATTAGGAAGAAGATTGGAGGGAACCGGAGATTGAACGGGTTGATTGGGTATGTGAAGGAGTTGGAGGAGAGGACGCAAGAGAGGAAGAAGAAACGGCTCGCTGGAGAGGAAGTAGGCCCTGACGAGGAGCCCGAGTCGTATCGTTACCCCCCTGCGCAAATCTTGGATGGTGAGTGACGATGCACAGGGGTGTTCGTCGATCCATGCTAACGTCCGTCATAGCACGACATGCGATGTTGTACAGCGATAGGCTCGCCATATTGAAGCTTCGTCTCGCAGCGCTCAAGTCAAAGCGGTGTAAAGGTGGCACTGAGAACGATGTGTTGTGTCCCGAGATTTTCCTCAACGTCGTTGCAGACAAACTTGCCTACACGTCGACGATGTTCATCAATATTGAGCTTCTCGACTATTTCTTTTATCAGGTCAGTTTGTCTAGTTTGCAGGTTCGGAACTCGTATTCTGAGCTGTTTTCTAGTTTCCTCGAGAGATTGACTCTCGATTGATCTATGACTTGGATCGGAACGAGATCATCCAGTTTGCACGGGAGAATCCTAGCATTCGACACCATCTAGAACTTCAAGAGCGCAAGGACAAGCTTGAGGAGGTAAAACTTTCCAGTGTCTTATTCGCTTCGTGTCCTGACACGCAACACTCAGGTGATGAAACAACTTAACAGCCTGTCAACACTCCGTCCAGATTCCCAACCTACCCCAAGACGTCAACGAGGATTATTCGGAGGGATGTTCTGATGACTGCTAGTCTAGATTTTTCGCTTGCGTCACTCTTTTTTGGATGACTCTGCCACTCGCCCGTCGTAGCTTACTTTGGTTTTCCCGCCTCATTTGCGGAAGGATAATACAATGCATTGGATGTATAATGAGAAATAATCACCGCTCTATGTTGAAAAATGCGAATGGTGAACACAGAGTAGGTACACTCATGGTCGGCAAGTCTAGAGCTTGGCTTTCCCCTTGGCCGTCTACGGAGCACGTCGTCAATGACACACACCTGGACACACTTCTGTAATAACAACACGTACTTCGAGCACAGCCCCGAGTTTGGTTGCCAACATGACATTTCCCCTCGTCTTGAGCTTGCCAGTCATGAACGCCTTCTGACCGTCAAGCTAAGTGCCCATCGAAAGAAAGAAAAAGACACGTCAGACATTCAAATCATCCCCCACACGAGAGCACGAAACACAGGAAAACTCGAAACCCACCTGGCCAGATGATAGTTGCTCAAACGTATCGTCGCTCATGAGGATCGTGACACCAGCCTTGGCGGGTGCTTCGACGGGTCCCTTGTACACCGTGCCTTTTTCCTTCATGTCGATCGTCCAGACGGCTTCTTCTTTCTTGGCGTTTGTTATCCGCATCTCAAAGATTGCATTTGTCTGTTGGGGGGCAGCAATAAGACACGGAGGAAAGGGGGTGGCAATGGTGGGATCAAGAGAGGGACATGGCGCGTACCTTCTTGAGCTGGGCTTTCCGCTCAGTTTCGCTGAAACCCTCAAAGGCAGAGCCGAGCCGTGCGATGATCTCTGAAGCCTGAGAGGGACATAATGAACGTTTGGTTGCGGAAATGCAAGGAGGGCGATGAGGGTTACCTTGAAACCTTCTACTTTGATGTCGGACATGGTGGGGATGGGAGGAGGAGAGTGGAGCACTGGGCAAACTTTAAGCACAGGTTGTGACAATGTCGTACTCTATCATATGATTAATCGTGGCCGGTAAGTTGTTCGGCTACCCAACATCGGGAATCCATGACTGCATCCGTCAGAGGAAGGTCAGAAATATCTTTAAAATACCAACTACATATCTTACATCCTCTGTCCCGTGGAAGATCTGCACCCCTGTTGTGGCGGTGTAGAGTCAGGGGCTAGCGGGAGTCAGCAGAGAGTGTGCGGGAGATGCCGAGCGGAGTGTCAAACCCGTAGGATTGCGTAGCGCACAGCGTGTTCTAGTCTACCAAGTCTTGTATCACATCGAGTCGGCGGCAGTCCTGGCCTCTCCATCTGGTGAAGAGAGTGGGAAGAGCACCACACACAAAATCTCCATAGACGACATAGCCAGAATACGTGGCATCGAAGGCAGCGGGCAACGGACAGCGCAAACGTCAGACGACGATAGCATCTCATCACCATCGCAGCTTTCCTCAGAGTCACGAGAGGAAAACAACAACTTCATCTCTTTTACCCCGCGTAGAACACACGCCGTGCTACCAACGGCAGGACACGCAACCAGACGCAGACGCACCAGCAGCGTAGGCACCGTTACCCCAGCCACCAACACAAACCGCTTTCGTCTAATACCTGCACACTTCACTACGCCGGTGAAGCAGAAAGCAACACCCAACGTCACGCATACCACCAGAGATAACCCCCCACTCCCACCCCTGCCCACCTTTAATCCATTACAACGTACGACGGGAAAGATCGAACCCGACACCCCGCAGATACCGCGCATACGACAAGAACAACCCTTCATGCGTTCATCAGCCAACGAGTCCGCCAAAGTGGTCCCGCTCTTTAGAGGCGACTACTCAGACAAGGACCCACCAGCGGAATGGTTCGCGGTATTCCAACTGGGGCTCCCAGCCTCGTGGTCAGACAGGGACAAAATCGAGCGCTTCGAGCTCCAACTAGCGCCGGAAAGTATCGCAGCGGAATGGTTCGCGTACCTAACCACCGAGGAAGTCTACGACATGAGTTCACTGAGGCGTGCATTCCTGAAGAGGTGGCCACCGAGGAAGCGCCCCGTCTGGACAAGAGCACAGCAGCGAGAGAGGATCCAGCAGATCGTTCTCAAAGAGGAGGACATAGGTGAATGGCGAGAAGATGGCAACCCGGGGAACCACGGGCAGAACATCTGGGCGGAAAAAATCCGACAACTAGCGCTCACCATGGGCGATAACGAGGGCCACCTCATTGCCCATGTCATCCTCCACACCCCCCGCCTCCTTCGAGAGCAACTTACCGATGAATACGACAGCTGGGACGAGTTCGTCGATGCGGTACGTTCCATCCCGCAGGAACGCCTTCGGGTAGAGAAACAGAAACTATCGGAGAATCGTGCCAGAGACCAAGCCATCGCGTCTTTGCAACAGTGGCGCGTGTCGCAGGTTCCTGTACAACGACCGCAACACTTCGCAAGCCCCTTCACGTCCAAACCTACTACGCTACCCCCGTATTCAGCAACAACTCCCAACGTCACAGGAGGGTTCCGCCAAGTCCGAAGCCCATCCCCAATGCCTCCCCTCACTCGTACCCAAATCCTAGAAAGAGCGAACATGATCCCACAACGCCCGAACACGGAGATGGGGAAACGGCAGTACGAAGCTGACGTCGCAGCCTGGCACCAGGCACACGGGCAAACCTACCCAAGCTTAGAACGGCCATACCCCCTCAAGCCGGGAACAGCCAGTATCGGCTCAGGAGAGTGTTACGGATGTGGGTATGTCACGGACCCACCCCACACGGGGAACGCATGTCCCTCAACGGACCCGGTTCGTGCCCTCGAAACCCGCTGGCGGCAACTAGTAGGGGGAATGTTACGGCGAGCCTCGCCAAGACCCCCTCCCGCTCCAGTGCAATACGTCTATTCCGCCCAACCCCATGCACTCGCAGGTTCAACCCCCGTCTATGCCGTTGCACAAGGCCCAGAGTGGCATGCTGGGGATGCCGAATACGACCAAGTGTATCAGGCGGAAGAATGGGAGGCGGAAAACGAATCAGGGCTACCTACGATGGTAGAGTAAGGATAGCCCGTGAAACCGTACTGCACTCTGCCGACAGTACCATACATGTCCATACAGCTCCCGTCGCTACATCAGACTTCCCCCACCCTCCTTTATCTTCTTCTTCCAGCCCTAATATCGAACCCGACCTGTCTATATCAACCAGCTACGTAACCCCATCCAGTACTACTAATACTATCACTGACGTTTATTCGTTGGACGCATCAGGCAAACCAATCATGGCCCATGTCAGCAGTCCGTTCCTGACACTGGCGAGCTTGCGAGGCCCCTTGGGCGAAAACGTCCGCCTGCTCGCTACCGTTGACAGCGGTGCAATGATAAACGCTGTAGACTCGAACATCTACAAAAGCGTAGAGCGCCGCCTAACAAAGCTGAGTCCCTCAGCACGTATACTACGGATGGCAAACGGTTCACTAGTCCCGTCGCTAGGAGTGTGGACCGGTACCTTCGAGTGGGGGTCTAAGAGTACGACAGTCACGTTCGAGGTCTTCCCTAGTGGGGGATCCTGGCGCGCACTGATTGGAAAGCCCCTACTCGAACAACTTAAAGCTGTGCATAACTACAACACGGACACTATCACCCTCACTAGCAACGGTTCGCCAGAAACCATACCAAACCGCCACTCGCTTAACAAACAAGTCACTCCCTATCGCTTACCCACCCCCATACCATACCCAACACACCACCATACTAATACTACCCCGAACCCACCCGTTCCTAACACTACGTCCCGAGACAACAATACGGAACAAACGCGCGGTGTTGAAGAAGCGGTTCCTTCAACGCCGGAGCAAATAGAAAGTATAGAACACGACGACGGTGATGTGTTCAATACTCTTTACACCAACATTGAGGATAATATATTTACCAGATTGACGAGCGAGGGACCCTTCTATCCCGCGCGCGTAGACAAAATCCGGCAAGCGGTTACCATTGGGCCTCTATCTAATGAGCGGCGAGCAAAAGTCGACGAGTTAGTAATGGAATTCGCCGATGTGTTTGCGCTATCTGAAACGACCCAAAACTCGTATTGAGATCAGGTCTACACTATCGCCAAGTGAAGCGGTTTAGAAGAAGAGAATTGAGAAGAACTGAGATAGGACGGTTGAGTCTTGGGGAAAGACCAAGTGAACTAAGCTGGGATTACCAGCAGTTCCTTGGGGTTTATATACTATCCTATGTGTTTGTACATGTTTGTACTAACTATAACTAAATAAGGAGTTACCCTGAACCCATGAGAATAGAAGCGAAATAAGGAGGCTGTGAAGGATAGCCGAGATAGCGGAGATTAAGTACATGAGGTGAAAGGCTGTGGCATAGCCATGCGCAGCACGGAGATTAACTGTCAAGGTAAGGCAGTGCGTGAGAATGAATATAACCATAAGGGGCGACCGTGCGAAGAGTGAAAGTGAATGAGCACGTGTCTGAAGGATAAGATGAGAGAGATTAGATAAGATCGAATGGAACGAAACGTTGAAGTCCAAGAAGTGTCTGTGAAGGTGAGAGAACCGTAATGAACCGTAACACTACCCCCTTCCTATGGATCAACTTCCAGGTGATCAGTTTTCCATGTTGTCTGCGTCATGGAACTGCTGCCAACCGTGTTCGTCTAGGTTATGAGGAACGTCAAGATGACCGTTGACCAGGGTGGGTGAGGGTGTTGGTCTCAGCGAAGCCACTAGGGCTGGAATAGGGTCATCTGCGTAACGAGGGGGCAAGACGTCGGGGTGCATAACTTTGAGAGTCATCCACATCTCGCTCCACGAGATCTGGTACTCGACGATGGTGGTACGATCCGTCACGAGCATGTGAACGAATCGGAGGGAGGTGTAGAGCACGATGAGTGTCACGACCAGCGTAATGACGACGAGGAGGAGAAGGAGGACATAGATGACGACCGGCATGGCCATCAAGAGGAACAGGGAGGCGCTGATGACAGCGAGCCACGCGGTGCGGTGAAGCTTGTTGACCGACATGTCGGTCTGGGCAAGGGGGCGAGTATAGGCAACGCCGTTGAGGTATGCGTCCATTATAGTGAGGGGTGTATGAGGAGTGTTCGTTGGGAAATGAAGGGTGGTGGGTGGGCATCCAGGCCTTATATACGTTGTTCTCCTATTTGGCACTGTTTATGTGGGCGTAGCCCGTGTCTTTAATGGACTGGACAGATTTGCCATGAGTCTATCAATTTTGGCTGGTCCGTTGTCCGTGAGATTTTCTGGACGTTTCTGGAATAGGAATAAGAAATCCGCAGGGTTAATGGATAGAGCACGAGGTGCAGCTGGATTCTTTGCGTAGAAGTCCTTCAAGCAGCCCTTGGCGTTTGCCAAATTAGCTCTTGGTTCCCAAGTGCGATCGGTTTCATCATAACCTTTCCAGTGTACGAGGTATTCCAGTTTCTTTCCCTTGTACCGTGTGTCGACGATGTAGTCGACTTCCCATTCGTTGTCCCGTTCTTCCGTAACGAGGACTGGTCCAGGCCGTGCTGTAGGCTGGCCGTCAAGGCGGTCCTTGTAAGGTTTGATTCGACGGACATTAACCACAGGGTGGATTCGAATGTCTCGTGGAAGCTGTAGTTTTACTGCATTTGGCCCTGCCAAGGCGATGATTTTAAATGGTCCTAGCCATTTTTCAGATAATTTGTCTGATGCGCGTGTCAAACGCAAGTCTGTGGTTGACAGCATGACTTGCTGTCCAATTTCATATTCGGGCGCAGCCGAGCGGTGTTTATTGGCTAGCGATTTCATGCGTTCCTGGGCCTTGGCCAGGTTCTTTTCTACATCAGCAAGCGTTTTCCGCATTGCGTCTGTGAATGATTTGGCAGCTGGTGCCTGAGAAGTAGAAGCATGTGGTTCTGTGCCCATGCGTGGTTCGTATGAACGTGTGACTTCAAACGGCGATTTCTTCGTTGAAGTATGGTATTTGTTATTAATAGAGAACTGGGCGATGGCTAGCCAGTCTGCCCATTGGTTTTGTTTATCGAAGCAGTAGATTCGTAGAAACTTTCCAACTTCTTTGTTTACGATTTCTGATTGTCCGTCTGTCTGCGGATGGAATGCCGTACTGAGCTTGGTATCAATACCAAGAGCATCATTGATTTCTTTGGCGACTTGCGCCGCGAACTGCGGGCCTCGATCCGATGTAATGGATAAAGGAAGTCCATGATGCTTCCATACGTGAGAAAGGAATAGGCGAGCGGTTTCCAGGGCCGAACACGTTTTTGTGCATGGTATGAGTTCGACTTCTTTCGAGAAGCGATCTACAACTGTCAAGATTGCATTAAAACTACGTGATTCGGGTAAACCCGTAATGAAATCCGCAGTGATGTGTTGCCAGGGTCCACCAGGAACCGGTAAGGGTTGGAGAAGACCTGCGGGTGCCTGATTCGTTCCTTTGAATCTCTGGCAGGTCTGGCAGTGGGACACGTAATCTTTTACGAGAGTGGCGAGTCCAGGCCACATGTAAGATCGTTGAATGAGTTCTAATGTTTTCTCGTAACCGGGATGTCCTGCAGTCGGTGTGTCATGATGTAAACGAATGATGTCCATTCGGAGTACGTTGTCCTCCGGAATGTACAACCGATCTTCTTCGTCGTAGAGTAAGCCATCAAGCTTCTCATGAATGCCTTTCTTCTGGAATTTCTGAACTTCTGTCTCAGATAGCTTGCACGTTGCAAGGAAGACTCTCTGCTTGATCCGTGCCCCTTCATCTGTCAGGGTGACTGTGCGGATATTTTCGGGATTAATGACCAATATTCCTTTATTGTCATTTTCAACTCCGACGGCGTGGTCTTCTCGACGTGAGAGAGCGTCAGCTTTTGCCATAGAAGGTCCAGGTTTGTAGACCCAAAGCATATTGAATCTAGATAGATATTGCGCCCAGCGCGCCTGTCGTCGGTTGAGATCCTGTCTCGTCATGAACCACTGCAGATTTGCGTGGTCGTTCCAGATTTCAAACTGGTATTTAGCTCCTTCTAGGTAATGCCGCCATTGCTCTAGTGCCTGAATGACTGAGAGCATTTCTTTATCGGCGATAGGATAATTCCGTTCTTGCGGAGTCATGGAATGAGATGAATAGGCAACCGGGTGCCATTTGTCTTCTTTCAGAATAGATAAGACTGCGCCTGTTGCGTAATTAGATGCATCGCATTCTAAGCGGAATTGACAGTTGCCGTCAGGGAAGGCGAGTATGGGAGCTGAGGTGAAACTCTTTTTCAGCGTATCAAACGCTATTTGACATTTGTCATCCCATATGAAGGCTTGTTCCTTTTTGGTTAGGTCATTGAGAGGACGTGCGACTTGCGCGTAGTCTTGAATGAACCTTCGATAGAAGTTTGCTAAACCTAGGAAGCTTCTTACGCCTTTGACGTTCTTCGGCTCTGGCCATTCCAGTATGGCGGTGACTTTAGATTGATCCATTTTTATCCCATCTTTTCCTACGATCATTCCAAGGAATTCTACCTCTGATACGCGGAAATTGCATTTTTCGGGTTTCACGAATAGGTCATTTTCTTCCAGTCTGCGAAGAACTTCAAGCACGATTTTGTCATGTTCTGCCTGATTTTCTGTTTTGGTAAAGATCATCAAATCGTCTATGTAGACGACGAGCACGTCTTCCATGTCTGCGAAGATCTCGTTCATCATCGCTTGGAATGTGCCGGGGGAGTTACAGAGACCGAAGTACATGACTCGGGGTTCGAAAGAACCACGGAAGCAAACGAAGGCGGCCTTCCATTCATCGCCTTCTTTGATGCGAACGTTGTTGTATCCCCATCTGAGATCCATCTTTGTGAATAATTTAGCTCCTTTGAGCTTGTCGACGAGTTGGCCGATCAACGGTAATGGATAGTTATTTTTGACCGTGTGTTCATTTAGATAACGGTAGTCCTGTACCATGCGTTTACGTCCATCCTTTTTAGGGACAAAGAAGACTGGTGACGTTTGGGGGGATTTAGAAGGCGCGATGTAGCCCTTTTTGAGCTGATCATCGATGAAGTCGCTGACTTCCTTCTGTTCCGTCTCCGAAAGTGGTATCAGTCTACCCTTTTTAGGTTTGAACGTCTCTTTTAGATCAATAGCGTGATCCCACGGCTTGCGTAAGGGCATGCGCTCTGATTCTCCTTTAGAGAACACCTTGAGGAATTTGTGGTACTCTTTTGGGACCATTTCCTCCACGGTCTTTTCTTTTTCTTTGGGAATTTGCGCGTCAAGCGCATGGATAGCGGAGTATGCAGAATACTGGGAATCTCGTTCCTGGTGATCTGGATCTTGGATATCTAGGTTTGGCCTTTCTTGGAGTAGGGCACACGTGTGTGGGCAACGAGTCATTTTGACTGTTCCCTTACTCCAGTTAATATCCGGATTATGACGTTTCAGCCACAAGAATCCGAGTATGAAGGCGTTTTTGCCAAGATCTGTGACCTCCGCAGTGACTTCTTCGCGGTGTCCTTCGTAATCTAGCACTAGCTCGGCTGAGTGCGTAATAGAACCAGCGGAATTCCTTGTTCCGTCCACGTTGTAAACGGGAATTGCATGACGTAACTTTGTCAAGGGAATGTGATGTGATTTCGCCCACTGGCGATCTATGAATATGGCATTTGCTCCTGAGTCAAGGAGTGCCGTAAGTGGAATGAATGTCCGACTTGTTTCAGGACGAATCTTGATTGCGAGAAGTATTTCGCGTTCCGGCGCGAACGAGCGCACGAAAGCATTGTCTGGGATTTGTGTGGGAGAGGGGGAAATAGAGGAATTAAGCACCCGTGTAACGCCCGGGCCGAGCCCATCAAGGGACTCCTCTGTCGGCAAAGTAATATTTGAAACTAATGTGTCATCCGTGTCATCATCGACGGAGTTTTCTATTTCTAGTGGTCCGTAGCGAGATCCTCTCACACACCCAGATGCGTGTGAAAGGGGTTTCAGTTTTCCGACTTGTCGGTAAGGGTGATGTAGTCCTGGAACCAAGCCTTTGCTTCTTCCAGACCCATGCCTCGGGTAGCTCGTACCCAATCCATTTCTTTTCCTTTGCCCTTGTTTGGCTTAGGAGTTTCGGTGCTTTTATCCTCATCCCAGGAGGTGTGCTCTTCCGTGAAGCGAACATTTCTTGGTGCTTTGTACTTTTTGCACATACGTTTGTGCTCTCCTCTAGACCAGCCGCATTCTGAGCATTTGGTCTTGGGTTCCTTGCAGTCTCTGACGAAGTGGTCCTTGCCACAGTTGAAGCATTTGGGCTTCCTGTCTCCGTTTGGTTTCTTAGTTTGGACGGCGTCAACGTCCATTGCGTTAGGGTCACGGCGTGTGATTCTGTCTGCCGTGCCTGCTTTGATGTATGAGAATAGCTCTTTCCTGTTACAGCGAGCGCGGATTGCTTCAACAAAGGTTTCGTAATTGTCGTATCTTCCCACATTCTCAAGTAGGAATTTGACTGATTCTTGATCCGCGTTGCGCTCCAGGATTTCGATGTGACGTTCATCATCCCATCCATCCATCGCTCTGTGGATCTCGAATTTGGTTATGAAACTAGCGAATTTCATGTCGTGCTGTTTCAAACCCATGATCATCTTGCGATGATATTCTTGTTCGTTTGATGAACGGAACCGATCCGTCATCATTTTCTCGAAGTCATTCCAAGTATGGGTTGTTCCATCTAAGATCTGTGCCATGGTGGCACGTGCGAAGTCTCCGGCGTCCCCGCCTTTCATTCGGCTAAGGGTTGCCTTTATTCCGGCCATCCCGGCAAGTACTCTGATGTTTTCTGCTCGCCAGGAGCGTACTCTCATCCACCATTCTTCAAACTTTTTGCCTTTGGACCCGTCATAGTCTCCTGGGTCAGCTACGATTTTCGATAGCCTTGGTTCGGCTGGTGGTACTGCTCCTGCTGGAGCTGGGGCTGCTGGCGTATTAAGAATCGCCCTGATCTGATCTGTTGCTTGATCGAGATCATCTCGTAATGTCTGATTTCTGAGTCTTTCATCTCGTAATGAATCTGTTTGGAATTCTAAGAAGAGCCTGAGGTGCGCTCCTAGAGCGGCTAAGTCCTGATTGTGATTCTGAGCGAGAGCGGAAAGGCTTGCTGCGAGTTCAGCTGGGAGTGCAGTTTGTGACATTGTTACTACTAATACTTGTAGCGGGGTTGGGGAAGTTTGGGGTGCTTGGCACGTAGGACTATTCTAGAGATCTTCTCAGGATCGTTTATGTTTCCTACTTCTGTGCGTATGATCTTTCTCCGGAAGGCGGCGGGGATCTTTATCTTTTTGATCGGCCTAGCCGGTACAGGTCTCTCTGGTCCTGTGATTACGTCTCTCTCTCTCTTTGGGGTTCTAACCTCTTCGTCAAACTCTTCGAGTCTCCTTTTGACGCTAGAGGTAGCGGATGCGGTTTTCGGCAACGAGGGTGCCTTCTCTGACAACCCACGTGGTACGACTAATGGGGATGGAGCGGGGAGTGGGATCGAGGGGGCGATAGGCGTCTGGTCGTTGGGGTCGAACTCTTCGCTGATGAGTGACTCTTGGCTGACCGACGCTGGTCTGTCGAAGTCTCCGAGTATCCCGTCGAATAGCAGCCCCTGGGCGTATGCTATCGACGCGTCGTGGTAGGTTGCGTAACCTCCGTCTGAGTTCTTTCCAAAGTAGAACTGCTCTGGCTCTAATGCCGTGAGCGCTTTCAGCGTCCTGCTGAATGGTGAGAGGAGTCTAGCGGGTTCTTCTTCACCCACTGGGATCCGTGCGTCTGCAGCGGCCTCCGGCTCTGTCTCAACTATGGTCGGGATCGCGGTGACCCGTCCGTGCCTAGCTACTACTGAGGCTACGTAAGGATGGTCTAGGTTCTCGGCTTGCGAGTACCTCCCGGACCGGAAAGGGAGAAGAGTGGCGTGAAAAGATGGGAAGTACACTACGAGGTCACGTTAACGTAGTTACTTGAGCGAGAGATTGTCCACGCACTTGCGACGCGATGAAGCGGTGGAGAACGATAGCGTAGAGGTGATAGAATGAAGCTTAGTTCAAGTGAAACGACCCAAAACTCGTATTGAGATCAGGTCTACACTATCGCCAAGTGAAGCGGTTTAGAAGAAGAGAATGGAGAACAACTGAGATAGGACGGTTGAGTCTTGGGGAAAGACCAAGTGAACTAAGCTGGGGTTACCAGCAGTTCCTTGGGGTTTATATACTATCCTAAGTGTTTGTACATGTTTGTACTAACTATAACTAAATAAGGGGTTACCCTGAACCCATGAGAATAGAAGTGAGATAAGAAGGCTGTGAAGCATAGCCGAGATAGCGGAGATGAAGTACATGAGGTGAAAGGCTGTGGCATAGCCATGCGCAGCACGGAGATTAACTGTCAAAGGTAAGGCAGTGCGTGAGAATGAATGTAACCATAATGGGCGACCGTGCGAAGAGTGAAAGTGAATGAGCACGTGTCTGAAAGATAAGATGAGAGAGATTAGATAAGATCGAATGGAACGAAACGTTGAAGTCCGAAAGGTGTCTGTGAAGGTGAGAGAACCGTAATGAACCGTAACACTTCCAGGGCGCTGATCACTTGCTGAATGACGGACTTGCCGACATTGGATCCAGGGATCGTCTCGTTGGTGCCCGGCTTGCGCTGCGTGAAAGGGGCCCGATCAGTCCTGACGAGCGACTAGAGAGATGGGCGTTCACTCACTTTTTCTCGCGTAGCCTCGTAATCCAAGAACATCGCCACCTTCGCAGCCGTGACTGGGAATGCAGGGACTGCAGTCCAGGCAGCATCTTGCTGCTGCAACTCACGCTGGTAGCAGTCCCACCACGACACGTAGTCACGCACACGACGGGCATACACGTCAGAGGTGCCCTTGTCGGCCCGCTCCTCTGCTGACACCCGTAGTCGCACGGCGTGCGATGCAGCGTCAAGGGCAGCGAGCGATCGCTCGATACCCGAAGAGGGTGTGCCAGGAAGCGAGGCTGGTGGCGAGAGCCGTTTGACGTCGTCAAACGACACATGGTCGGAGAAGGGAGCCGACATCGCTGCGCCTGTCATGTCGACGTCCATGTGGACGATCATGCTGCTGGCAGACGCAGGTGAGAGGCTGGTGGACATGACGTCGGGAGCTGCTGCAGCTGGTGCTGTGGATGCGGACGCTGCCAACGTGGTCCTGCGCCGCTTGGCTGTACCGCCGTCGGGTTGCTCGAGCGTGCGAGCGCAAGTCTTGCGAGACGTCGCGCGGTCGGGAGGCATTGCGTGCGATTCGCGTCGAGTCTCTGGCGCGACTTCCACTCAGTGTTCTTCTGCAGTTTTCTGGTCAGGAATGCAGAAGCACGGTGGGGAAGACGAGACTTACTTACTTGCGATAGGATGGGATGGGATGGGATGTTGTGTCTTTGGGCCTTGCCCTCGAGGCGTGCGTGGTTGGTGAGACGAAGGCGAGCGGCGCTGGCTCGAGGGCTGCGAGGTTGGATTCAGAGCTGGCGAAAGGACGAGGCAAGCTACTTATAGCGGGGATGAAGGTTGAAGTCCCCGCGGAGAGGACGTGATACGATCTCGCCAAGGCTGTGAATCTGTGATTGGGGGTGAAACGAGCGAGGGAATTAGGAGAAAGTACTAAGCTAGGGAGGCGGGGACTCGTAATCGGGCCTCTCGATCGTGGATATGGTGTGGTGTCTGGGCCTGCAAATGAATGCGGGCGTTTGTTTTTTTTCGTTCGCGAGGGGACGGAGTCTTGGGGCGGCTAGTGCGAGTGAGATAGAATTAAGAGAGCTGGTCACCGGTCGTAAGTTACAGGGTGCAGCGACGAGACGGTCAGTCTTCGGGGATGTTCACATTTCGAGCGCGTGCGCTTTGAGCGCACGAGATGTACAGCAGCGAGAAGAGCGAGAGCGAGAGAGAGCAACACAAGAAGCTGGCTAGCTACTAGCCGAACTGACGCCGACCGACCCACCAAACGAGGCAGTACATCCGGCGGCGCGCGTGTACTGGGCGAGGTCACGCTTCCCTTTCTAAGCGGCCGTGACCCGCGACGTGACCAGGCCAGCTGGGCACCCCGGCGTATACTCTATATATCTCGACACTCAAAGACCGCAGAAAATACTTAGATGCTCTCTATTCCACAAGTCTATCAAGTCCGGTCGTTACTGACATCTTACCGTATCGCCAGAACAACTGAGCATGTTCAAGGAGCTCCCTCACTTAGCCATGATATGAATACGGAGTTGGTGGTTGAATGCGAGGAGTTTATCACGAGTTGAGCATACATCAGCATGGAAAGTGAGATCGGAAGCATCAAATGCCCGTTTAACATTGGTATAAGTAACTACCTACTATATCGCTCGGTTTAAACTTGTTATTCTCCGCTGCAGTTTGTGTTTGCGACACAGCCTGAAGGGATACGATGGAGTATCGGGAAACGGTCCTTAATGACACTATCCATCGACGAATTCAAGTCCCAGTTCCTTCGTGACTCCGGGGTGACCAAGTCAATCAGTTGCCGCAATGTTACCTTCACTGAGTCCATTCCTGGTAAACCTTCTTCGTCACGAACTCGACCACATGGGGTTCTATCCATTGTGTGGTTTGCTCACAGCCTTGCTTGTCATCGTAGATAATGTCTGGAAGCTGTACAAGTTTCCCTGTCGTGTGGGCTTTCGGAAGGGTATACAAGTGTTGCAATGTGTGTGCTGCATATGCGGCTTCATGAGGATCGAAAATCTTGATCATGAGGTCGAGAGCAGAGACTGGATCGCTACGATGAATCTCCGATGCCGTCAAATGCGTGGACCACTGAGGACCTTACGATGTTCTCCACGTATGTAGTATCATTCTCGATGACAGAGTAGCTCACGGCGAGATAGTCCAAGGTGCTAGACACTACCGGGGCTGATGCTTGCAGCACTGTAACTATTGCTGCACCATCAGTCTCAGATATCCACTGATAGAGTGGATAGTTGGTGTGTAGACAAGGTACAATGCACTTAACCGACACTTATCCTCGTGCACGTGGTCGCAGACAAGTCCAAAAAAGGCTTGTCTGCTCACATGACTCTGGGAATCCGCGCTGCCTCCAAGATTTTCACGGATTTTACCAGACCGTCTATCGACGGCTTGCCTCATAGACAGGTCTGGTCGCCAGACTAACGAGAACCCACCGACTCTAGATTGGGCAGTTAACTGACCCATTCCCGTTAAAACCCCATTCCTGTCAACTTTGTGCTGCCCATATCGGCTGAATTCCTCACTCCGTCCTCACAATATCTAGGATCAGTGCCTTCAAACATGGTGAGCCTTCAGGAATCAAGTTTCATGTAATCTCACATTTGCGAGCTTATGCGAGCTTCGGGCATTCCTGATGTTGTTTGCGGCGACCAATTAGCGACCTGATCATACGATAAAACTGCGAGGAAACGGATAGTGTAGGACGATAGCAAGGATGGAAGTCCATGACCAAGATGGCAATGTCGTTTGGTGTGGAATGATGGTTGGGTCGGCAATGATAACTGGAATTTCGAACCGTGCGGACACAGAAACCTGGAATATCACGGTCTTGTGTCGACACCACAGGTGGAATGCCAAGTCCACCACGTTGACTGTTGACAGCCTCGATCGAGTTTCCACCCGCCGAAATGGTACCTGAGGTCGACTGACTAGGACCCTGGGATGGATGACCACTTTCCATGGAAAGAGGGTGAACCGGCGACGAAGCTCGGCGATGGCGTTTGCAATGCATTTACACTTTCCAAAAAGTCGATATCCCGAATCCCTTCTCGATGAGGCCAACATCAAGTCCGAGGAACGTATGTCCTGTTCTAAGAACAGTTAATATAGAGAATCTAGTAACTCGATTTCTTCACGAGGACCGTCGGACTTCACACGAAGTATTACGGCCTTGAGGACAGAAAAGGTGACTTACTACCTGCCACCAGCTTTGAAGGCTATTTCGTCCTGGAACGAAGTCGTAGCGAGCATAAACATACTCCGGCATTCAATGTAAACTTTAGTAAATTAGATGACTGAAGCTTGATTTTCCACGTCCACAGTACTGCTCCCAGGTGCCATCGAACTGGACGCGATCGTTTGCTTGGCGTGCCATTCCTTGACCAGTGTCAACTCGTTTTTTATGACATCACCGCATCTCCTTTGCACGTGATGAGAAGCGAGCACGCAATCGCAGACCAGAGCACGCCATCGAGGGGGAGAGAATATAAGCAACCAAGTTGAAATGAGACCAACTTTACAACTTTCTATACACCATGCGCTCCTCCATCCTCTCACCACTCGCAGCGAGAAAATCTCAACCGTTTGCATACCGACGAATACATCTCGACTGACAGCTCCGCCCAAACTCAACAATCACAGACTCGGTCCATGTTCGTGCAGAGACCGTGTCCTACGAGTGCTTCAAGATTCCGGGACAGAGAATCTAGTGCCGTCTAATCTCCACGTCGGCGCGACTGCGTTCTTCGTTCGGGTTCGTCGCTGCTCGCACGATCCCTTTTTTCCCAAGCCTTCTCGGCTGCCTTGGCTTTTCTTTTCTCCCACTCACGCACGAGCCGACATTCCCCCCCTTGTCCATCACGATCACTAGCCCGTGTACGTGGGCGACCGCATGTGTCTCTGCCCGCCACTGTCGCTTCAGACTCCGCTTATCATCCGGCTCACAAGGTTCCCGATTACTTATTCCGAATACTGACGAATTCGGTCCTGTTCAGATCCGACCCGTCACTTCTCGTCGTTCATTGGCTTGCATTACCACCACGACTTCGTTTACGCGCTCTTTACGCGCCTCATGTGAGTCTTTTTACATGTGGAACGTCTCGCGTTCCATATCTGCTATCACTCAAGATGGCGAAGCTCATACCACGGGAAAAATCTTTCCTGATTGGAGTTTGCCGCTCCCAGAGTGGAGCGTGCCGTCAATTCCTTTGGGGTTAGGACGCGTTCGAGACAAGGGACAGTTGCGGCACTCTTGATCCATCCGGGTCTCAGTCGCTGGGATGTACCAATGTGTACGTGTTTGTACGTTCCTGTCGTATCACATATAAATTCCATGCCTTTTGCATCGAAGTTCCTTGTTCAAACGAGTTCTCCATTTTGTGAGTGCTGTCGAAACACTGAGATTTGCTCCACATCTGCTATCCAATATCAACTTTGAATATGTCTGCTCTGGCATCTTCGCCTTCAATTTCGAGCTCCTCAGACTCTGGATGCTCGGGGACGAGCACCCCAAGCTCCGAGTGTGCACCCTCGAAACTGTACCTCCTTCCCCTGTCGTTCGTCGAAAGGGACCGGCTGAGCACACTTGCTGGTACACTGGAGAAGTGGTACGGTCACAAGATGTTGTTGGCTGTCGCCCACGAGGAAGGGGCCTTTGACGGCGTCAACTCAGACCTGCAATCGGCGATGCGCGCGCTGGGCGACGCGGTCCCCGATGTGCTTATCACCGAGAAACAGTGGACCAAGGTTCTCGCAGGTAAGCCCAACATGTCTCCATTCCTTTTTGTTTGCATCCGACTCACATCTATCCGTCGTCCAGGAGGGTCATTTTATCTCGTTGAGGGTGCATCTACTTCTCCCGGGGGGCTATCATCTGTGGAGGCATTCGAGGAAGCACACCGTGAAAAAAAGCAAGCCATTGTCGTGAGTAGACCCTTTCGTTTTGGAAAGAAGCCATATAGGTGTTGACATTGACTTGTCGCACGACAGACGCCCCATGCAGAAGCCCTCAACATCTTCTCCTCCAGTGGTCTTCGCGTCATCTTCTCTGTTCCCCTCTCTCCCTCTTCTAGCACCCGCGGAACCCTCTACCTGCTGGAATGCCCACAAGCTTCCTTCCCACCCCTCCCCGCCAATGATCCGTTCGGCGTGCCAACGATCGCAGACTGGGAAGCCCTGTGGGCAGCTTGGGATTTGGTGACGTTGGGAATGATCCCTCAAGCGATGTTGCACCAGAAGCCGATCGATTTGAGGCACAAATGTTTGTTTTACATCGGACATATCCCAACGTGAGTGCTGCATTTCCTTGTCTCGCATTTGCGTTCGTTTGTTAACCACGAGCGATAGGTTCTTGGACATGTTGATGAGTCGTGCGTTGGATGAGCCGAACACGGAACCCAAAAACTTCACGCAAATCTTCGAAGTGGGTTGGTGTGCTTGGAATGGGCGATCACAAGACTCACATGCATATTTCTTTTTGTAGCGCGGTATCGATCCACATGTTGACGATCCTGATCATTGCCACGTAAGTTCCTCGCACTATCCACCCTCCCGAACGCGACCCACTCAGATTTCTCTCAGCGTCACTCTGAGGTCCCCAAGAAAGACGAAGACTGGCCAACACTAGCCACCATTCTCGCGTTCCGTGACCGCGTGCGGGATCGTCTGCGGAGATTTTACGATGACTTCGCTACAGGACGGCGTACGCTTAACCGACACCTTGCTCGTATGCTTGCGATGACCCACGAGCACGAGGGATGGCACGTCGAGGTACGTTTTGTTCCATTCTCTCGCTTGCGGAGCAACGTCTTACTGATGATGCCCTAAGACCCTCCTCTACATGCTCATCCAACGCGCTGGTACTGGCACACTTCCACCCCCCGGCTTCGCACCCCCACCCTGGGCCGCTCTTGGCGCCCAATGGGACGCCACCACTCTTCCCCCAAGCACTCCCACCGTCACCCTCGGCCCCACACGAATCGTTCTTGGCCACGATGACTGCGAAGGGGATGATCTCGATCCTGCCGTTACTCTGTCGGTCAAAGGACATGAGTTTGGTTGGGACAACGAGAGCCCAGCACGGGAGGTCGAAGTTGGACGTGTTAAGATGTCATGGCGACCGGTAACAAACGGCGAATATGAAGTCTTTTGGAAGGAAAGTGCAAAAGAAGCTGGGGTAGCATTCCCACCGAGTTGGGTGGAGAGCGAGGAAGGGCTCGGGGTTTGTACTAATTCTCCTCTCATCTTTTCCGACATTGACGTGTGTCTGAACGGTAGGTGCGCACGATGTACGGTCCGGTACCGATGGAAATCGCAAAATACTGGCCCGTGTTGACGTCCTATGACGGTCTGCTTGCATACGCCAAATCCAAAGGTGGACGACTCCCTACCGAGCCCGAACTTCGACTCTTCTTGGACACGTACGACGTTGGCCACGCAGGCGGTTCCAACATCGGTTTCAGGAACTGGCATCCCGTTCCGTAAGTACTCCCTTCCCCGCGTTTCTAGCACTCCGACTCACCTACACCCATGAACAACAGAGCAACAGCAGGCCTCAACTCAAATGGCAGCAAAGGTCACAACGGCGGTGTCTGGGAATGGACCTCCACCCTCCTCGCCTCCCACGACGGTCTCTTCCCAACAGCGCACTTCCCAGGTTATTCCACCGATTTCTTCGACGAGAAGCATCACGTCGCTTTGGGCGGGTCTTATGCGACGATTCCGAGACTTGCGGGAAGGAGGACGGCGAGGAACTTTTATCAGCATAACTATCCGTATCCGTGGGTCGGTGCTAGGGTCGCTTGGGATGCGTGAGCGGGAGGGTGTGTGGAGCAGGTATGGCTTTTGTAATGTGTATGCTACGATCGATTGTAATGCGTAGAGGCTTCTTGTTGATATTTATGCACCATTATGGCAAGGGAGTAAGGTATTCAAGCATCAGCACTTCCATTTCACTTATCACAGCCCAACGGTAAGTCATCCATATTCATTGCTTGCAATCTAATGATGGCACAATAAATGTATTGGACAAAATGCGATACCGGTAGTCGCGAAAAAGAGCCAAGGACCAATTACACGGGTAATTTTCCCAAGGGTCAAGCTGAGGTAAAATTCGGAGAAGGTACAATAAGGGTACAACTGAGGTTACATAAAGAAATTCCGAGAATGGCATACTGGACCCTTGCCGCCTGAGGTCAAGCTGAGGTCAGGCAAACAGTGATTTGAGGGTAACGAGAAAATCACGTGACGGGCGGTGGTAGAGAAAAAAACCAAAAAACTCGCCCAAAAAGATGGTACACGCCGGGCTCGAACTCGAGAGCTTACACATAAGCTGTAGTCAAGCAAGCATGCTAGACCACTACACCACAATTCCACACAAATAGTTTGTCAATTAGTGGTATATATATAGTATCCTTTTGACTTGTCAAAATTTCGACACAAAAAGCCTATGCATGCAAGTCTGCTCCACAGCACAATTTTGAATTGAGTGTATGCTCTTCAGTTTTTAGGTACAGTTCACTGGGATAAATAATACATGCTATTCAGTCACTCTTGCCATGGGCCAGTGCCGAAAATTTGCAGGCAGACTCACTGCTGCCTCAGCCTGATGCACAGTTGTCCCCACTCCGACCTCAAACTGACCTCAGACCCGCTTAGGTCACCTTGATATCAGACACGTTACCTCACTTTGATACATTACCCAACCTTATTGATATGTAACTCTGTCACTCAATTTCCCCATCACACATGCGTGACAGGGAAATTCCGAGAAATGTTAGGTATAGGATTAACCAAAATGGGCGTGTAGCTTAGTAGACTCTCAGAAAGGAAGAGAGATGCTATACCCTGGCCCAGGCTGGCTGAGCCCTCACCCGTACCCTATATAGTTGACAACTTGAAGTTGAGGATACTCGACCAGGTTATACCATTATACATAAATACACGATGAAAGTTAGCGATGAAAGTTATGTATCATACGTCATCGCGAGTTTGAGAGCAATAAAGAACATTAGGTTAGTTTTACAGCGAATATATGGCACTCGACAAGAAACCACGAAGGTCGAGGCGGTCCGGCGTCCCATATACACAATGGTAAGGTTCTCTTCGCACCGCACAAGCTTTTTTGGGGGTTTTTTTTTTCAATCAAGATTCGATTAAGGGCTCGAATCGAACCTGATCACAACCGTCAACAACCATGCGACCGGGTGTGGCAGCACCACTGCCACCGTCATTGTCAATTTGACAAGACCAACAACTTATGGAAATTCCGATCCGAGTAAAGTAGGTGACAAGCGCCTGAGGTTGATCGAGGAAGTCCTGACTCTTCAGGTTGAGGCCTGAATCATGAGTGGGACGTTCAAGCTTACCGTGACCTTTAGTAGTAACTTACCCGTCGCGATGTACATATCGTATCTCGCATAACTTACCTCTGGCTAACCATGAATCGACCCGGGATTCGCATGATCGATGGAACCATCATGATACAACACGATGAATCCCAAACATAAAGTTGAATTCCTGCCATGCTCCGTATCCCAGTCCCTCGAGGCTCAGGCTCCTGGTAGACTCCGAGTCCTAGAGACCCAGACCCTCCAGGCAGGCAGGGCTGGTCAATCGTACTTGCATCAATGACCACGATTGCGATTGCCTTTGGAGACCTCGGAGTCTCGGACAGCTCTGAGGGGAGTTTCCACACCACTGTCCGAGAGCTCTACGCGACCCCGCGAATCTGCGATCCGTGTTACCATCGCTGATCGATGATGAGTAGGGCTGGTGATGATCGAGAATACGACACAACTTGGACATACATAACACTAGTGATTGAATATACTGGATGAAGATAATGGAAGGCCTTGCGAACCTCTGGCACCCGCATCCGTTGTCGAGTGGGAGGACAGTGTGTTTATATAGCCCTCGATGCACAAAATCGGATGGAAGG
>JBBPTG010000107.1:0-88195 GCA_038093975.1 Chalciporus piperatus
GAGCGGGCTATGAAGGTTGAGTAGATAGTGGTTTCGTTTGGCGGGCGACGAGCGGGTTGGAGGGTTTCGAGGGATGTGGGGTTTATGGCGAAGGCGTGGGTTAGATGATGTAGGGCTGACTTGTGGCGTTTAACGAAGCGTTTTGCTGCCCGTGTTACTAGGCTATGGATGGGATGGGAGGAGGGGTGAGATGAGAGTCGGATGGCCGCTCGGTGGCAAAGGTTTTGAATCCGCATCTCGATGGGTAACAGTTTTGTATGTGCTTCCAACACATCTGTCGCTGTGGAACGAAAGGCGCCAGTGATACTGATCATTGCGAGGCGTTGGACCTTACCGAGTTTTTTCGCTGCTCCTACTGATCCTCGTGTGATCTCGTCCCCTGAGCCCGTGTAAAGCGGGGTGAACCAGATGTCCGCCGCGTATAGCATCTTCGGGAGGGCCACCGAAGTGTATAGTTGGCGCATGAGGGTGAGGGGGACTCCTTTTGAGGGGAGGGACAGTCTACGTAGTTGCATGACATAGGCCGTGCCTCTCCCGACGGCGTGAATGACTTGGGCATGCCAGCGGAGTGCCTCGTCGACTATGACCCCTAGGAAGCGGTGAGACTCGGTGGGTGTGATGATAGAGCCGCGTATGTTGATGGGGATGCGGTCTTTTTTGTTCTGGGGGGTAAAGTCGATTAGCGCAAATTTGGAGGTCTCAAATCTAGAGTTGTGGTCGCGAGACCAGTCGAAGCCGCCCCCGTTTCGCTCGAGCATGTCCTGTAGGATCCTGTGCGCTTCTTGGGTGGTGTCAGCGATTGCCATGAAGGCGGTGTCGTCGACGAAGGCGAGGGTCTTTTCTTTGTTGCCTTTGGCAATGTCTACAAGGTCAGCGTTATATATTATGTACAACACCATTGAGAGGGGGTCGCCTTGCCCGATTCCGTTGGTAATCGGAATCCACTCTGAGGTATGACCATCAAAGACGAGCTGGGTGCGTCGGCCCACGAGCAACCTTTGGGTGAAGGCTATTATGCGCTCTGGGATGCGTCGGCGGCGCATGTTATGTAGCAAGCGGGTGGTTACGGCATTTGGAAATGCACCCTCGATATCGAGAAAGAGCACCGAGACTACCTTTTTTGTTCGCCACGCGTTTTTGACGACTGCCTCAAGGAGGTGGAGCGAGTCGGTCGTAGACCTTCCCGGCCTGCCTCCGAAGTGTGTGGAGGGTAGTAGGTCATGCTTTTCTAGTAAAAAGGAAAGCTGGTCAGCCACTACTGCCGTTAGCAGTTTAGCTGTGGTGTTCAGCAGCGCTATAGGTCTATAGGCTTTGGCAACTGTGTAGTCCGGGCGTCCGGGTTTACGCAGGACTACAGTGGTAAAGTCTCTCCAAGGGGAGTAATAGGCTTTAAGGAGAAAGGAGGCAGAAAAGATGCGAAGGAGATGCGGAATTAGTGTTATAGTATTTAAAAACTTTTCAAACTTTTGCCTACAACGGTATTCGAACTCTGGATTTTGTCTACAACTTAGGGGTCAAGCCGGATTCATCTTAATTCGCTCCGGTAGTCCCTGTAGCATTACGTAAACTATTACATAATCAGGTCACGTGACAAAGGTCTAGACTTAGATGAGTCAGCAATGATGTCATGGCCTAGACCCTAATCCGTACCTGGTACCTTTTCTTATCTATCGTCCCACTTACCTTATTTATCTTTTCCTTTACGATTTCCTTATTCGGCTGTTGGTCTGTGCGCACTTCTCAATAGTATATAAGTAGCCCTGTACTTATCACAGACCCTAGTCTAATCCATTTGTTGCTTCACCGCAATTAAGTTTTAGTACTCAGCATACTCCTTCGCAAGGCTTAGTGTTGCCTTAAGTCCCCGCTGTGTTGTGACTCAGTCATAACACTTGGATTAGACTTGAAAACACCGCCTGGACTCTAGGGCTAAAGAGTTGGTCAAGAAGACCGTTTGTGTACGTGACACACAGGAGACCGCAACTCCGTCCACTGCTGCATATACGGCCGTCCGCCGTTATAAATTGGATAACGTTGCTGTTCCCCATAGTGCACTAGGGGCTCTTTCGTGGTTCGAGACGTCTTGGGGTCTGCGCAAGCACTAGCCCTCTGACTGTAGACACCACGCAGGTTCGTGTGATCACCTGTTGACGTCACACATTCGCCTTTTGGCTTTTCATTTCGTTTGGGCCAGCCTTTAGTGCCCCGTCTCTGTTACCCTCAGTACTATAGCATTTTGTTCGAAGACCGGATTGGGATCGTGCCCAATTGCGAAGGACGACAAGGGAAAAGCGCGTCGCCGCCCCCTTGGCTGAGTCATACGTAGCAACGTAAGCCGGCAGCACCGCCGAGGTACAAAATAGAAAAAACAATAAAAATAGTATCCTGTATTACGATAGTTTTCGCTACTGCTCGAAGATAGAAGTTCGAGAGTAGTATATGTGCAAAATCCAAACAGATCTTGGGAAACTTCCTCAGAAGGTCTGCAAAGATTCCGATAAGCGTCGCAGGTATTACCTCCGCTCGAAAAAATATTTTCTTCGTCCTCGTGTCTGTCATCCCCAGAGAACCTTTGGAAGATAGGGTTCAGTAAGGATATATGTCAGCAGAGTTCGTAGATCAAGAACCACAAGATCAGGGTTACAGATCTCCCCCACGTCATTTCCCTTCCTCATCCGAAAGTTCACATCCTCCTACTCCCCGTCCCGAAACTCCGATGGCAGATCCCGCTGATCCCATCGCTGCTCTCACCGCTGCTCTGAAGGCGCTCATTTCAGACAATTCGGACTCCGTGTCCAAAAAAGTTGCCGACCCGGGAAAGTGGGATGGTGACCGCACCAAATTCCGTTTGTGGTGGGCGCAGGTTAACGCCTGGCAGTCCGTCCACACGTGGAAAAACAACAAGGTTCGATGCCTCGCCGTACTCTCACGGTTAGAAGGAAAAGCGGCTGGGTTCGCCCAGATGACAATAGAAAAATGGTCTCGATATGAACTATTACCACCGCCACCCGTAGAAGGCGAGCCAGAACCTGATCGGGCACCCTTGGGACTCCTAGCATGGCCCACGTGGACAATATTTTCACATCTCCTCAAATCACATTTCCAGATTGACGTTCTCGCTCACGAGAGTCTCCGGAAATTGGAAGCATTGAAGCAGGCTGGGAAACCTGTGGACATCTTCCTTCAGGAGTTTGAATTGTTGAAAGCGGAATCGGAGATAGAAGATGCTCATGCCAAAGAGCTTCTGAAAAAGGCAATAGATTACAAAATCTATTATCAGGCGCAAATCAACACCAATGTTGATGAGCAGAATTTAACCAATACAATCGACACCTACCGAAAGTTAGGTCGCACGTTCGAGCGTATTGTTGTTGAACGCGGAGCACCAGTTCGTCAGGCACCCGCAACTGCGCCAAGGCCTTCATCTTCATATCCGTATCTCCCCCCACGTTACCCCATCGCATCACGTCCGCTCCCACGTCCCCCCGCTCCGTATGCGGCCCCCCGTTTCACTCCCACAGGCACACAGCCTGGTCGTGGAGCCCCGATGGATCTGTCGGCACAACAAATGCCAAGATCCCCCGTTCGGGGAAACTGTTTCAATTGCGACCAGCCAGGTCATTTCGCAAACGCGTGCCCAAAGCCCCACAGGCCGCGTCAGAGACAAGTTGTTATGTGGGATCCATACTCGCAACAATACGTTGAGTCTTCCCTGCCGTTTGACAACCGGCAGATGCCCTTCGCAGGTACTATCCCTGCACCCTACCCTCCCCAATCTTCCCCCTACCCCGCTGGCCCGTCCACCAGCACAAGTTACATGTCGCACCAAGCGGCATATACCAACCAAGAAGCGGAAGCGTACTGGCGCGACCGCATTGAGTCAGAAGCCAAGGCACAGGCAGCCGAAGCTTTAAAAGGAAACAGCCAATGAGAGAAATGGGTTCTCGGCGGCTCGGACATAGTTTACCAAATGGTTGTATTAGTACTACTCCTTGTGTTCCGTTCCAATATAAATTTTCTTCTTCTTCTGAAAGGGCGTCCCTTAGTGGCGTGGCGACAGAAGTAAAACAATTCGTGCTTAATTCCCTTAAGGTAAATTATTCGAAAAAAGAAATCCCATCAAAAATACATGTAAGGAATCAGAATCGGAAAAACGAGCTGGATCTCGCTATTACTATTATGTACGATAAAGGGGAGCAATGGAAGAAAATGGAGTTTGCCGCTCTGTTGGATTCCGGCGCAACCGAAACTTTCATAGATAAATCGTTCTGTGAGCGACATGGTTTAACACTGGAAGAACTTCCTTTTCCTATTCCAGTGTATAACGCCGACGGCTCAGAGGGAGCGATAGGCGGTGTCACTCACAAGGTTTCGCTTGTTTTAGGACACAATGGACATTTTGAGCATATGGATGCTTTCGTTTCTGTACTTGGCACTCATCACATGATCATCGGCTATGATTGGCTTGAGAGGCATAACCCTGAAATTGATTGGGTGGCCAAACGAGTAAAATTCACACGCTGTACGGATCAGTGCAAAGTAGTTAACTATCATTTGAATCGTTCTTTTTCTATTCGTAGAGTGTTTGAGGCGGGGCTCACCGAGAAAGTCCCAGTAGAACTCCACGAGTACTTAGACGTCTTTTCAGAGCAAGAGAGTGAGCGTATGCCTACCCGAAAGGCATGGGACCACGCAATAGATCTCAAGCCTGATTTCATTCCTAAAAAGGGTCGGGTGATTCCGATGTCCGAACAGGAACTAGATGACGTTAAAAAGTTCATCGATAAGGAGTTATCGAAAGGATATCTTCGTCCGTCGAAATCCCCTCAGACATCTCCTGTTTTCTTTATTCCAAAAAAGGACGGTAAAAAGAGATTAGTTATGGACTATCGTTATGTAAATGAGGGAACTGTCAAGAACGCCTACCCTCTTCCTCTCATTTCCGGACTTATCGACCAGCTCAAAGGAGCTGACATGTTTACTAAAATGGACCTACGTTGGGGATATAATAATGTTAGAATAAAAGAAGGCGACGAATGGAAAGCGGCTTTCGTTACTCCATTCGGCGCTTACGAACCAGTTGTCATGTACTTTGGACTTACGAACTCTCCCCCCACATTCCAACAAATGATGAACGATCTATTTAGCGATCTTCATGGGGTTCTTATTATTTATATCGACGATCTCATGATCTTTACGTTCGGAAAAACTAGAGCTGAGCACTTAGAAATAGTTAAAACCGTATTGCAACGTCTCAGAGAGAACGATCTTTACGTAAAACCAGAAAAGTGTAGCTTCGCGGTGGATTCCGTAGATTTCTTGGGAATGGTTATCTCCCAGAAAGGCGTAGAGATGGACACTTCAAAAGTGCAGGCTATTTTGGATTGGCCGGCACCAACTCGGTTGAAGGGTGTTCAGTCCTTCTTAGGATTGGCTAACTTTTACCGACGCTTCATTCAGGGCTTCGCTGACATTGCTCGTCCCTTGAATGACCTCACCAAAAAGGACACACCATACCGGTGGGGACCGGAGCAACAGCAAGCTTTTGACAAGCTGAAGCAGCAATTCACTACCGCTCCGCTTTTAGCTTATCCTGACCGCTCTAAAGAAGTCAGAGTAGAAACGGACGCTAGTGATATTGCAACGGGAGCTGTGCTCTCGGTTAAATGTGATGATGGCCTCTGGAGGCCTTGTGCCTTCATTTCCCATTCCTTTAGTTCTGCCGAGAAGAACTACCCGGTTTATGACAAAGAGCTTTTAGCTGTCATTAGGGCTTTGCAGGAATGGAGACATTATCTAATGGGTCGAGAACATTTCGAGATTTGGACTGATCATAAGAATCTCGAATATTGGAAATCTCCCCAAACTCTGAGCCCACGTCAAGCACGCTGGAATGCGTTGCTCTCAGAGTATAATTACTCGATTATTTATAAACCGGGTGCCACAAATGGAAGGGCTGATGCTTTATCTCGTCGAGAAGATCACGGAGAAGCAGATCCCGACCATAACAAAAATATTACTGTCCTTCCTGCCTCTGTTTTTATTAATACGGTTACTCTTTCTTCACCTATTTATGACGAAATACAAAATGAATCAGAAAAAATAAAAAATGATACTTTAGATGGCTTCGTTTTTGACGAGGGGTCTATAGTATTTAAAAATGACAAAAACAAAGTTTTCGTTCCTATTTCTTTACGTACTAAACTACTCACAATCCTTCATGATTCTCCTATTGGCGGCCATGGTGGCCAAGGACGTACTTTGCATCTAGTTACTCGTTATTTCTCGTGGCCTGGTGTCACAAAGGACGTTAAAACTTACGTAGAACATTGTCAGACGTGCGCCCTCACGAAGGGAAAGTCAACGGCACAAGCTGGCAAATTAATTCCCCTTCCGGTTCCAAAAGAACCTTGGAAGGATATATCTATAGACTTTACCACGGGTTTTCCCAAATCACGTGGCTTTGATGCTATTTGTGTAATTGTAGATCGCTTCTCTAAAGAAGTAGAGTTTATCGCTTGTAAAAAGACAATTTCTTCGAAAGAATTAGCTATTCTATTTAGAGACAATGTTTGGTGTAGACACGGACTTCCCTCTTCGATTGTTTCAGATCGAGGACCGCAATTTGCATCGGAGTTTACTTCGCAGCTTTGCACCCTTTTAGGAATAGAACAGAAGCTGTCAACCGCTTATCACCCCCAAACCGATGGCCAAACGGAGCGTATGAACCGAGAACTTCAGCAGTATCTCCGCGCTTACGTGGCTAAACGTCAAACGGAATGGGCTGATTGGTTGAAGATAGCGCAGTTTCATCACAATTCCTCCCTCTCCACTGCTACCGGAACTATCCCCTTCGCTATAACAAAAAACTACTTCCCACGCATGGGATTCGAAGGCGATTCATCTCCGGCTGGTACATTTTTAGAAAAATGTGGAAAGGCACACAAAGAAGTAGAGCAGGCGTTAGAAGAAACTCAGAACCGTATGAAAGAGCAAGCGGACAAACATCGGTCCGAAGCTCCAGATTACCAAATCGGAGATTTCGTTATGTTATCCACGGACAACCTCAAATTACCCTATCCCTCCAAAAAGATGACGCAGAACTGGATCGGACCTTATCAGATCACGAAGGTTCTTCCCAATGCAGTCACACTAGACTTGCCCAATTCTATGCATATCCATCCCACGGTTAATGTCAAACGGGTCAAACCGGCTAAAGAACCGTTGGAAGGGCAACCGGTCCGTCTTCCGGATCCGGTAATAGTCAACCAAGAGGGAGAAGAAGAGTACGAGGTGGATTACATAGTAAAGTCTCAGGTTAAACAAGGACAGTTAGAGTACCTGGTTCATTGGAAAGGCTGGGACATATCGGACCGTACATGGGAAAAGGCAGCGCATTTGTCAAATGCACCCGAAGCTGTCAAAGCTTTTCACAAAAAGCACCCGTCCGCCCCACGCCGTATTAACATGACCATGGGAAATTTCTCGGCCTTGTTTCAGAAATACGAAAATCTGACAGAGGTTCCTGTGCGGAAATTGCCGAATCGCCTGGAATGCGATTCCTAGAGAGGGGATAGTGTTATAGTATTTAAAAACTTTTCAAACTTTTGCCTACAACGGTATTCGAACTCTGGATTTTGTCTACAACTTAGGGGTCAAGCCGGATTCATCTTAATTCGCTCCGGTAGTCCCTGTAGCATTACGTAAACTATTACATAATCAGGTCACGTGACAAAGGTCTAGACTTAGATGAGTCAGCAATGATGTCATGGCCTAGACCCTAATCCGTACCTGGTACCTTTTCTTATCTATCGTCCCACTTACCTTATTTATCTTTTCCTTTACGATTTCCTTATTCGGCTGTTGGTCTGTGCGCACTTCTCAATAGTATATAAGTAGCCCTGTACTTATCACAGACCCTAGTCTAATCCATTTGTTGCTTCACCGCAATTAAGTTTTAGTACTCAGCATACTCCTTCGCAAGGCTTAGTGTTGCCTTAAGTCCCCGCTGTGTTGTGACTCAGTCATAACAATTAGTAGTTTTGAACACTGCTTGAAGACGACATTGGGAATGCCGTCAGGGCCGGGCGCCTTGTAAGGGCTCAGCTTAGCTATACTCCTTGAGAGCTGCTCTCGAGTGATCGGGCCCACGTTATCTACGGGGATGGGGTACTCGAAGTCATCTGGTACGGAGGAGATTAGTGGTGGCGGAGGGAAAAATTGATTAGCTAGAACATTGCTTTTCTGCTCGTTCGTTCTGGCTTCTAGCCGCTGCCCGTCAGGCGCTTTGGAAACTAGTGTGGGGACGCGAGATGGCCCGCCGTCTCCCGGCTCTGTATTTAGGTAGCGGTTCGCGACCCAGATATCGTCTGAGGTCGCATTCTCGAGCCAGTCCATCCAGTGGTCTCTTTTGGCTAGTTTGATGGCCTCCGAGTACTTGTTCCGAAGTACCCGGTGTGCCTCGTGGGTGGGATGATCCTGAAAGGCCCTGAGTTTGTATGACTCTGCCGCTGCCCTGTTTACCTCTTTTCGCAGGGCCGTCAGGTCGTGATTCCACCAGCGCTTCGATGTTGGGCATGGCTTGCTCATCGGGACATGTTTGTCTATCGCCGTGAGGATGGCCTGAGTCATGCCTTTTGTCGCTGTCTGGAACTCTGCGTCAGTTACGATGGGGATATTGGATGGGAACGTAGCCAGCTCGAGCGCCAGGGACTCGTTGAAGCTCTTCCAGTCCGTTTCTCGGAAGTTCCGCTTGGGGGATATTTCGGTTTTTGGGACTTCGAGTTCTAGGACTGAGATTATAGGTACGTGATCTGTGCAGTCCCGTAGACGTGGTTGAGTGTAGCAATGGAGGAAAGAGGGGCAGGTGTTTTCGGAGCAGAAAACGTTGTCTGGGCGGGTCCAATTTTTCGTGGCGAGCGCTTGGAGCGTGGGCATGTCCTTTGGTAGGGCTTGCTGCATTCCGTGCTCCGCTAGGAGTAGCAGGAGCGGCTCAGCGGCGTCGAGGTAGGTGTTGGTGAGTAGATGGGAGTTGCGCTCTTCCTCCCACATTGGGTGGTGCCTATTGAAGTCGCCGAGCCAGAGCATATGATCGTTAATGCTAGGTTTGATGACCTGTATGTTTTCTTCCAAGTGCTTGTCTAACGTTTCCAGGGTGCGTTGAGACTCACCGTCGTTGTATATATTGAATATTGTGCAAAGACCGTAAGGTCCTTTGAACTGGACAACGACGACGTCCGAGGACGGAAATGGGAGTTGACACCACGTTTCTGGTGCTATGTGGGTGGATATTAGCGTTACCGCTCGGCTGCGGGGGGCTCCGTCATTGCGGTGTGGGGTAGGGTAGAGGGCGTGGTATTGTCGACTGGATATTGTCAGTTTAAGGAAGTTGATGTGGGGTTCTTGAATAGCGATGACCTCCCAATCTTTGGGGTTAATACTGTTGAGAAGAGAGTGTTGGGCGGAGTGCGAGGTATTGAGATTTTGCTGCCAGATGCGTAGTGCCGTCGTGTTGTTGTTGTTGGTTGTACTATTCATTAGATGAGTAATGATAGGTGGATATCGTCGATGGATTGCGAGCGTGCTAGGGATAAGGGGGTCAGGGCGGGTGAGGGAGTGGGGTGGTGCTTGGTGGAGCTCGGAATGAATCCATCTAGCGTGGTTTGTGACGGGCTTAGGTCGATTAGCGGGGGCTCGCGAGGAACGCGGTTGTCTTTGCGCCCCCGGCGGCTGGTAGTGGTCGGGCGTTGTTGATGGATGGGGATAGAGTTGGAGGAGGTAGCTGGCGTAGCTCGGCTGTTGCCCTCGCGCGAGCCTGCTTTGTGGTTGTTAGGTCCAGATCTGAAGTTCAGAGTGGACTGCTGAAGTGGCGGTTGTTGTAATGGGCGAGACGGCTTTTTGGGGGCGGGTGTCAGCTCCTTTCTCAGTAGCCGTTTCGGCGGGAGCGACACCTGGGTCCACGTCTCGTGAGTAGGGAAGTATGGCATGAGGTTCTCGGGGTGCTTAGCGTTAAGTTCGTTACACTTTGCGATGTACGTTGGGCAGTTTTGGTCGTTGCTCGCGTGCCTGTCGTCGCTGCAGCTCGTACAGAAGGTACTTTCTTGCCCATTGCATTGTTCTGTCTTGTGTAAGTGACCGCACAAGGCGCAGACGTCATGCATGGATTTGCAGTTTCGGGCGATGTGTCCCCAAAGCTGGCATTTGGCGCAGCGGATGGGTTCCCGCCGTTCCTTCCAAGGGTGCAATCTTTCCTTTCCAACGAGTAGCCCATCTCTGATAATGGAGTTAGCTGATTCTCTGTCGTAGAAGGAAAATACTGCATGTGCGACTCGTTGGTTGGGCGAGCGTTTTTCGACAGGTTTGACCCATCGTACGCTGTCTAGAGTGCCATTGCTTAGGTTGTTTTCCAGTTCGATGTTGTCTAGCCATGCCCTGTTCGTGATATCAGAGCGGATTGGGAGAAAGGGGACTAGAATTTGGTGCAAACGGTCTTTAATAACCGCCTGGACGTCGAGTAAGGTGACCAGTTTTTCCCGTGTGTCCGCCTCTCGGATCCAGTCAGCTATCGTTGGATCGTTGACTTCTATCATAATGCCTCCTCCGCGGAGGCGTAGGATCGCCTTGACTTCTGGGTTGGTGGCGAGTCCATAGGGAGGACGGGCAGCATCAAGGGCTTCTTGGATCTTCGTTGCAACATCGTTGTTTGACATGGAAGTGTCGAAGATAGGTTGGTCACTTGTGGGGTGCAGTAGGATCTGGCGTTCCCTGACTGCGGCTCTGGCGATGGCTGGTGCGACCACGGGGTTGTGAATGGTGTCAATGTGGGGGTGGGGAGTAGGGGGTGTGTTAGACTTGACTACGCTACTGTATGATGGGCGTGTGGGCTCGTTGTTGTCCGTGTCGGGGTGCAGTTTTTCCGCGAAGAGAGAGTTGATGCATTCTTGAGCAGAGTTTAGTGATGGGGCGAGTAGCTCTATGGCGTGTTTGACGTCGTCTATGCTTGAGTATGCTGCGTCTGCTGCTTCTTCGGCTCGCTCCACCTTGGACTCGAGAGTAGGCGTGAGGGTTTCGAACGATTTGGCTAGGTCTAGGCGGGTGCGTTCTAGGTCATTCACTTTGGAGTCGAGATTGTCGGCCGTGTGGTTTAAATTCGCTACCTGGGAGGCGATGGCGGTAATGACCTGAGCGGCTACCTCTGTGGCCATCGAGGTTTTGATCTGCTCTACGACTGCGGTCGCGATTTCGGAGTTTGCGTGATCGCGAACGATGTAGGCCACCGCCCTGATTGCCTCAATGACAGGGCGTGGGACTTTTCCTAGCTGTGATATGTGGACGAGAGTTTCTGCTATGTGGTCAAGCGTAAAGGGATGGCCCACCCGGGAGATTGAACGGTGCTCTAAGTATTTGATCCCTTGTTCCGAGCTTGTTACTTGGTACTCGTCTGAGTCCAGTGGGTCAGCTGTACTCGGGTTGCCAGTTGAAGGTCTGCTGGTTCTGGGCGTGGGAACCGTGGGATTGAAGGTTGACGCCCGTGAGTTTCTCCCATTTCCGAGAGCCATGGGGTTTTCTCGGATGGGGAGAGTGATGGTTTGGTTGTAGTAGTAGGGGTTGGATATGTGTTCTATGGGTCTACAGATCGTTGTGTACGACGTGTAGTATACTTCAATTCCTCAAATCTTTCGGGGTCCCGGAAGGGGTACCACGTGGTAAGAGGGAAAGAAGCTTTTGATCAGTAGATTGATCGCTCACCATTGCATCCACCTTCACCTTCAAGTTTAAATTCGGTGGACTTGACGTACTCGGCTAGCGTCAACGTGCAAGGGCATGTGCCTCGACACGACGGCAAACCATCAAGATCACCCCGGCCACCCGAACGTCCACCATCGATTTGCCATCAATCAGACCCGGATCCTCCGAGTCCTAGCACATCCTCGCCCTTAATGGTCTCCAACAAGCCTGCCAACCCTCGCTCTCCCAAGGTTGATGGAAGTGCACGTGATTGCGACGCGTCCACTTCACCACGCGTTCTGAACAATTTCCCAGGGTTGACGACACCCAACTCTCCCGCACCAGCAACGACGACGACGACGACAACGACAGCGACCAAGACAAAGCCACCACCATCGCCCACACCCATCAAGAAGAAGACAACCGCAAGCACTAACGCCGTCAACAACGCCAACAACGTCGATCCCCCGCGAAAACATACAATGTCCACCGCGTCGACGTCCAAATTAGCCCGTCTTAACGTCCCGTTCACCCCGAAACGTCCTCTTTCGGCTACATCCTCGAGCAGTGATTTGACCACCCCTTCTGTCACTGGCACTGTTAAAAAATACAAGGCATCTATATCAACAGAATCTCGTATCCGATCTGCGAAAGCACCTGTTCATGGGTCTCTAGCACCTGTTCCAGGGACACCCACGAAATCGGGTGATGGATCACGTCCAAAGACACCCAATACGCCGCGAGGAACGAGTCCTGCACCTAGCTTATTCATGGCAGGCGATATGTCCATGGACATGAGCAGGGTAGACCCGGAAGAGGCACTCGTCGATTTCCAGACTTTGGAGCCAGGGGATATTTCGGGAGAGATCGATGAATCACAACTACCTTTGCCAGAGTACGGCAAAGAGGACAAGGTCCTCGTTTCCATTCGGTATGTTTCCCTGGAAACCTTGGCGCCGTCCCATGTTCTTAGTCTATTCCTATAGAATCCGACCCTCGACGAGCGCCCATGCTTGGGATAATTCCGCTCCACATAGTCTCAAACTTTTACCACAATATGCCAAGACGGCACTCACCCCTCCTCCGGAATTCCACTTTGACGAGGTCCTAAAAGGGTCCGAGAACAAGCTTATCTACGAAGCGGTTGCTAAAAGTCATGTCTGGGCCGCGATGGAGGGATACAACGCCGTAATATTTGCATACGGGCAGACTTGTAGTGGAAAGACCTTTACGCTCGTAAGCCCTTCTCAGCTGATTTCTTCCTGTGACTTACGGTGGTTATATGCTAGTCTGGAAATGAAGAGCAACCAGGTATAATACCTAGAGCGATGAAAGATGTCTTCAAACATATCCGGAGAACGCCAACGCGCGAATACCTTCTTCGTTGTTCATACCTCGAGATATACAACGAAACCATCTACGACCTTCTCTCCCCACCCTCTGTCTCTGCATCACAGCCCGTCCAGATCATTGGCCAAGGCATCCTTGCACCACTCCGAGAAGAAGTTATCACCAGTCTTAAAGGCGTACGCGAAGTGATGGAACGAGGGGAGAGACATCGAAGGACTGCAAGTACAGATTGGAACGAGCGGAGTAGTCGAAGTCACAGCGTATTCAGACTCGTCATCGAAAGCAGAGAAAGAGGGGAGGGGAAAGCGGAGTCGAGTGGGAGACAAACGCCGGGAATGAGGCCGCCGACGCCTGGAGGAACACGGTTACAGACGATTGGCGGGAGGAGCGTACAGATGTCGGTTTTGGTGAGTGATGGGCGCGTTTGTGTTTGGTGGTGGGAGTGTTGATTGGATGGTTTTTCAGAGTTTGATTGATCTGGCGGGATCTGAGAAGGCAACGTCTGATAAGGAGAGGACTCGAGAGGGCAAATATATTAACACCAGGTGCGTCTCTAGTCGGGTCGCTATAGATCTGCGAGCTGACGTGGATCACCAGTCTTCTCACACTCGGAAGCGTCATTGGCACGCTAGCAGACAATGCCTCCAAGGGAAAAAAGTATATTCGGTCCTCCTGAAACTCGAGTGGAAAACTCACATTTCTTCTCCCAGCGACCACGTTCCCTACCGTAACTCCAAGCTCACGCGTCTGCTTCAGCCTTCTCTATCTGGGGATGCCCGGATTAGTGTTATCTGCACTATCAACCCAGATGCGAATGCAGTCCCGGAGAGTACGAGCACGCTACAGTTTGCTTCGCGAATCAAGCGCGTGCAGTTGAGTGCGAAGAAGACAGAAGTGGTTGACACGGATGCACTCATTCAGAGATACCGTAAGGAGATTGAGGAGCTCAAGAACAAGTTGGCTGAGCGAGAGGCGGATGCTCCGGAGAGAAATCGACGATTGAGTGCAAGAGAGGTATGTTCATCCACGAACCATACCTGGTTGAGAAGAACTGTTGTCTCTGACCCATCCTCTTTGTAGCAATTGGACGAATCCAAAGCGATGAAAGATCTCAATTCGCGCATACAGCAATTGACGAAGCTTATTTTGACGAGTCAGACGGTGGATGAGACGAAAGGGGATGAATCCCGTCCAGCGAGTCCCTCCAAGGTCGACTTTGATATGTCGCCCTATCAGGTTAGTGCAACGGTCATACGCTCTGGGTTCTCTCTTTTTATCGACCGCTTGCGTATAGCTTCAACAAGAGCTTCTAGCAGCACGCCGCCAGTTGGACTCTCAATCAAACCAGATTCTCTCTCTCGAAGCAGCCCTTCTCGCACGCCCCGAACTCCCACCCGACGCGCCCGAAAGCGAAAAAGCCAAGCTCATCGCCGATCAACAAAAAACGATCCGCGAACTGGAAATCGTCGTTCGTGGCTACGAAGACAACCTCGGTGAACCCCTCCGCCAAGTCCGGGAAGACGTCGAAAAAGAATGGGAGGAACGTCTTGCGGAAGCAGTCAAACGACGAGAAGAAAAGGAGGTCTGGGCGGCGGAGTTGGTGAAACAGTTGGACAAGGAGAAGAAGGTGAGGGTAAAGTTGGAAGAGGAGAGGAGGGCGTTGGCGGCGTTTGTGAGCAAGTTTGATGCGTTGGGGATGGGTTCTGGGAGTCGGTTTTCCGTTTCTTCTGGGCCTGCCTCTTCGACGTCGTCGGGGTCATCGGGGTCATCGGGAGCGTTCTTGTCAGGACGACCGAAATCCTTTGTGAGCAGACTTGGGGGAGGTCTCAGCGTCCTCCCTGAGGAAACGGAGAGTCCTATTCGAATGGATGTCAAGAATCAACCGAGTTTGATGGATCAGATGCCGGAGGATGATTGGAGTTTGATGGAGGATGTGAGTTTTGAGATGGAGAGTGGGAATGGGAACGGGAGTGGGAGTGGGAGTGGGAGTGGCAAGGGACGGTGGGGGATCGGGGGTTTGAAGAGGGCGGAGAGTCCGTTGAAGGAGGTCCTTGCTGGCAAGGAGAATCTTCCTGTGTAGGATTGGGAGAGGGGTGCGATGTGGGGTATATAGGTTGTGATCGATGGAGGGAGGGGATTATGCTGCAAGTGTCGTTTTCTTAAATTCTCCATTCTCTCATGCATGTTGTCTACATTTCTGTTATCATTTCTCCTCCGTACATAGTACAGTAGTCGTGGATTATTCCTCGCGAATGCTGTTAGCGCTGGGCTTCGGTGAGCGCTTGCCTGGTACTCCACTCATCTGAATCCCGGTAGTCCCGGGCCGTTTCATCCGAACGACTAGCCTCGTTGGGGTACTTGCCGTCCTCCTTCGACTTTTCGTCATGCCATACTTATACCCTCCGCAGCTTCGACTACGCCAAAAAACGTACAATGATTGCATGATGTTGTGGCCCATCGCGTTTGGTGGTCTTCCCGTACTCAACGCCATCGCTATCAGCTCCTCGACGGCACGGGAGCACATGCATCACCAGTGATATGGATCGGTCTCGGGACCGACATCCTCGCACTGTTCAGAGCAGCCGTGATAGCATACAGCAGCATACAGCCTGAGTATGCTTCTAACCAAACGGCATTCACCCACCCCCGGGCCGTCTGCTCTGGGACAGAGCAACGTTGCAACGGTATCATGGGGTATCATCGTACAGTTTGCGCTGAAGGCACAGGCACATTCCAATTTTACCAACAGAATATCAACTCATATCAACGAGTGTTCCTTGTGAAACTACCGGGACCGCCCAGGCTCGAATTGCAGTTATTTTAGGTGCCAACTGTCACTACTGCGTCATCATCGGATGACAAGTATCGACAGGTACGACAGGTATCGACTGCAAGTTGCACGTTCCATGGTCGCCATCGCCAAGTCACCCTTTGACATTGACAGATTCAGAAGGTACAGTCGCCGGCTAACAGACATCTGTTTAGATGTCGAGCCCGCGAAACAAGACAGACAAACTATTGGGTATTCACAGTGAACGTTTGACCCAGCGTGCGTGGTGCGCTTTCTCTTGGGATGTCCAGGCCACGTATAAAAGCTGGGGGCGAGAAGCCAAAGCTCTCCAGCCAACACTCAGATTCTGAACAATGCTCGGTGCTCTTACCACCCTCGCTTTGGCCGCCAGCACTATTGCGGCACCTGCCAATGATCATGGACATGGACATGGACATGGTGGATCTAACTGGCAGGATCGCATCAAGAACATCGTCGTGCTCATGCAGGAAAACAGGTGAGCTACCTTCGAGAACGTGATGCACTGCCATTAAGCGCAATTCTCTTCAGGTCGTTCGACACCATGTTCGGTGATCTCTCTTACCGCAAGGACATCGACAACCTCCGTAACTTGAAGGGCAAGTACTGCAACCCTGTAGGTTTCATTATTCTATATGCCGCGTACCATGCTGAGTGTTCTGCTAGGCAAACATCAGCGCGACCACGACCACTCAGGTTTGCGCTGCGCCCATCGCAAACAACGTCTCCCCCGACGACCCCAACCACGGGCTCTCCGGTGTCACCTACGAGGTGTTCAACCAGTACCACCCCGACGAAACTGGAAACCCCGAGAAGGTCCAGAAGATGGAGAACATGCTTGGCTTCGTCGTCACGCAAGAAGTGACCTACAAGGATTACAACGTGACCCGTGCTTCGGAATCCATCAACTACTACTCCGAGGAGTTGATTCCTGTCATGCGTACCCTCGCCGAGAACTACGTCTTGTTCGACAAATGGCACGCCGATGTTCCTGGCCCCACCAACCCTAACCGGTATGTCCACCAGCTCACTCTGTATGACTATATTTTCTTATTCGGTGGCTCGATATAGTGCCTACTTCACCTCGGGTACTTCCCATGGCCACGGAAAGAACGACGCTTCGTTCGGTGTCTTCGGTCTTCCTCAGCGTTCTATCTTCCAGCAGCTCGACGAGAACAACGTCACCTGGATCAACTACTACAACTCCAGCTTCAACCCCGACGCTGACTTCTACACCTGGACCAACACCTCTGGAAGGTCGAAGACTAACGTCTTGCCAGTTTCCAAGTTCTACGCTGATGCCAAGGCCGGAACCCTCCCTCAGTTCGCCTACATCAACCCCGAGGTATGACAATTCCCCCCGTTTTATCCTTGGAATATCGCTGATAGGTTTGTAAAGTGCTGCAGCTATGACTCGATGCACCCCCCTAGCCCGATCAACATGGGTGAGGCCTGGGTCAAGGGTATTTACGACGCTGTCCGCAACTCCCCCCAGTGGAACGAGACCCTTTTCATCTTCACCTTTGACGAGCATGGTGTACGTGAATCCTCTATCCATGAAGTTCAGAGGCTCAAATCTGACACAGGGATTCGCTGACCACGTTGCTCCCCTGGTCGGTGTCCCCCCTGGTGACAACCTGACCTACACCGAGGTTGCATCGGACGGCAAGAACTACACCTTCAACTTCGACCGTCTTGGTATTCGGTGCGTGATGCTTTCCCTGCCTATTCATTTCTCGAGGTTCTGACCCCTTGGCCATACATTCAGTGTCCCAACTATCCTCATCTCCCCTTGGCTTGAAAAGGGTGCGCTCGAGTCCCAGCCTCAAGAAGACAACGGCAAGTACTACAGTCACTCCTCTCTTCCGGCTTTCATCAGCAAGGTAAATCGTTTTCATACCGAGTTCAACACGATGATGCTGACGCACCCGGGCCACCTCGCAGCTCTGGAACCTTGACGACGGCACCCCTCTCACTCCCCGTGTTGCCAGCGCTGCCACCTTCGAGCACCTTTTCACTGACAAGTTCCGTGGTGACGCTCTCCCTGAGGCCCCCAAGCCTTACGGCTACTGAGGTGTTTGAACGGAGTCCAGCAGGTTATCGTGGACGTCCTTCCCTTTGAAAAAATAGAGTCAATTGTTCTAGACAGCAGTGTTCTATCTTTTGTAGAATAAAAATGTCTTTTAGACTTCGAATTCCAGGTCGGACTCTATAAGGCAGACCGTTTCGACAGTCGACAGTTCCGTCCTGGAAAGTACATTCAACTCGATGTTTATCTATTTGATGAGTCGACGCTGAGTGTGACTAACATTCAAGTTGCTTAGTACTACAGGCTCCACGGTTTGCGAAATTGTCACACTGCCAGCAGCAAATATTGAAGACAGTTGGCTCAGAGTCCATCGGAAATCCATGTGGTGAGTTGACGACTCAGGCTAGTCCTGGTTAGATTCAGCAGTTTACAAAAGGCTGAATCCCCATCTGATAGAGTCATTCAGCCTCTAGGAATTTACCTACAGATTTGACTCAGGTATTTCAATCTTGTCTTTCTCCAACGACGCATGTTGTCTGCGTTTTCTTTGTCCGTGACGTTTCTGTTCTCATTCCATGACGATCATCATGATCATTCTCAGATCATTCTCGACCGGGGAGTTACACTCCAGGTAGACGAATCGACGCGACTTCTCCCAGACGACGAAGCCGACCCCACTGCCCCGGGTAACGCCAACCACACCAAGAACCCCGTCCCCACACCGCTTCCCAAAGCCCAACTCGGCGCCCTCATCGCAGTCCGTATCGCAGATCCTGTCGCGTACAATCAGATATTCCCGTATATCAATCAGTTACTTGCTGATTTGAAGGTTGCGAAGCCGGAGGAGGTCGGGGTGTATAGCGGGTTGATTGTGAGTTCCTGTCTTTGATTCTCGGATCCTCGGGCTCTTCTTCGAGGGGTGTCGGGCTTCGGGCTGACGGTGGTTATTATTCAATGGGGGATGTAGGAGAGTGCATATTCGTTGGCGCAGGTGTTTTCGGTTTATCAATGGGGTCGGATGTCAGGTGCGTTGGGATGCCAGCGTGGTCGACTGTTGTCCCTGGGCCATTCAATGTCGCGCATCTGTGTCTGACGACAGCCGATGATTCGATAAAGATATCGTCGGGAGACGTCCGGTTGTGGTGGTAGGTCTCGTCGGTGTCGCTGCGACGACCGTTGCGTTTGGGTTGTCGACGTCCTTGGTTGGGATCGTTGCGTTTAGGTTCCTTGGTTTGTCTCGCCTTCCGAGTCGTAGTTGTGGTCCATGCGGCTAAGGGCGGGTTTAGGTGGATTCCTTGCGGGGAACACTGCAGTCATTCATTCGGTCCTGGCGGAGATCACAGACGAGACGAATCAAGATCTTGCAGTACCGATATACAGTCTTTCGTGGCCCGTAGGTACCGTCATCGGGTGAGACATGTGCCACTTTCATCCTGACGGGTGTTCTCGAGCGGCGGGCTAAATAGCAGTGCAGACCGCTTATTGGGGGGACGCTCGGAAATGCTGCAGTAAGGACCCAGAGTATTTCGGATGGGGGCCTTTCGTGGAACATCCGTATCTGCCTGCTTGTATTGCCAGCGCTGCATATGCATTGGCGGGTGCGGCTTTTGGGTTTGCGCTCATAGAAGAGGTTTGTAACACGTTTGAGGTGACAAGGTACTGACTGGTTCTGCTTGCAGACACTTCCGAGTAAACGCAAGAGAGCGACAGGAACACATTCTTCTAGCGTGCAAGCTTCGGCATCAGCGGAAGACACGAGCCAGACCCAGGCTGGACCTGCAAACCTGAGCGTCAGGGAACTTATGTCGGTACCTGCGATAAGGGCGTTGGCGATATCTGGACTTGCGTTGAGCTCGCTGAGCCTTGCGTTCGATGTCGTCGTCACTCTATTCTGTTATTCTGCTGTTGAGTCTGGGGGCCTGGGACTCGAGGTGAGCCGCCGCGATGTTCCTGGTCGACTACGTCTCATACGCATTTATGCGAACGACTACTAGCCCTCGACGATCGGTAACTTCCTCGCTTTCGCTGGGGTACTTGCCGTCCTCCTTCGACTTTGCGTCATGCCATATATCCTCCGCAGCTTCGACTACGCCAAAACATACAATGCTTGCATGATGTTGTGGCCCATCGCGTTTGGTGGTCTTCCCGTACTCAACGCTATCGCCCGCTATCAGCTCTTCGGCCCGGGAACGGAGGCGCATACATCAGCAGTGATATGGATCGGTCTCGGGACCGTCCTCGCACTGTCCAAAGCAGCCGTGATAGCATACAGCCTGAGTATGCTTCTAATTAAGCGGCATTCGCCTACCCCGTCTTCTCTGGGACAGAACAACGGTATCGTACAGTTCGCGATGAGTATCGGAAGGGCGGTGGGGCCTGTGTTGGTCAGTACGTTGTTTACGGTGTGTAATGGGTCAGAGTGGGTGAGGAGGTATGGGTTGTCATGGACTTGGGCTGGGGTGATGGTGTGTCTTTCGTTGGCAGGAGCAAGAGTGACGAAAGGGATAGCGAGTCAATGATATCTAGCTTGATATGGTTGGCCAATTAGAACCGAGCACCCATATGCATGATGACGATTTGAGCATGTGTGTTGATAGTGGGTGTTTCTTGTGGAACAGGAAGGAAAAGCGGTATGTTGGAGGATGCAAAGGTGGAACGTAACTTAATAGGGATTAGCCAACTTTGGTGTGTGACTTGGATCTATAACTCCTCGAAGTACGGTTCGCATCCGCAATTCTTTTCTTGCGGATCAATCGCGCATTCCACTTACATGGATCCCGTTGCAGCTCCCTTCAACCAGATGAGATTATTTTCCGGATATATATTCTCTTTCTCCAGCCCTCTAGATTGGTCCTTTGCTCACCGGCAAATGTATTCGTAGTTCTTCACAATCACCGTCACCGTTACCGGTCTATTCCCCCTGCATTAACGGTGATTTCCGCATCCTTGAGCTTTCCTCAACGTCAGTGGATCATCTCATTGCTGTCCTACACATCATTGACATTCATCTATGGAGCTGCTCCTGGGCACTGTTGACACATGGAATGTACCTTGAAGGTGTCTTACTACAAGATTACCACCTTCCAAGCGAGACTTCAGTGCTTAGAATAACTTCTCTGTCAACCGTTCTCGCTGTCTCTCGTGGACTGCATGAATGTAGTTATGAAGTATACTGACGGGAGACCACGAGTTATCTCGCTTCTACCTTCAACTCCTCGGGATGGTTTATAGTGACGAGTCAAGTCAACTCTTACCCCCCAGCAACCAGACGGAGCGTATTCCACTCCCGAAGACGCAGTTGGGTGTGCTAATCGCGGTTCGAATTGCCAATCATATTGCGTACAACCAGATATCACCGTATATCAATCAATTTCTGGTGTATCTGCATATCGCAGAAGTGGATAGTGTAGGGTTTTATAGCGGCCTAATGGTGAGCACGAAGTTAACATATTCGACATTTTCCCGGGAGTAGATTGAGCTTTAATAGGAGACAACGTACTCTATAGCCATGGTCCTTTCAGTTTATCACTGGGGATGTGTATCAGGTGCGCTGCCAGCGTCATGTGTCGTTTCAGGTTTGTGTTCCTGACATCCGCTCCAAGATATCGTTGGGCGGCGCCCAGTGGTTGTGATCAGCCTCATCGGCGTCGCTGCGACAACCATCGCGTTTGGAATGTCGACATCGTTCGTCGGTATTCTCGCATCGAAATTCGTCGGTGGGTGTTGTATCGTCGCTGTTGCTGTCATAATGTTGAGCGCGAAAATGATCCCCATTACATTACTAGGTGGACTCCTTGAAGGGAACTCCGCAGTCATCCACTCGTTCCTGGCCGAGATTGCGGACGAGACGAATCAAGATCTCATGATTCCAATATACAGTCTCGCATGGCCAGTCTCGAGCGTGCTCGGGTGCGTCCTTCTGCTTGGAGATCAGACGAATGTGTTGAAAAAGATCACAGGCCACTCATCGGAGGAACACTCGAGAACGCCGCGACGCGATACCCCGAATATTTTTCGTGGAGACTTGTCATAGATCATCCCTACCTTCCTCCTTGCCTTGCCAGCGCTGCGTGTGCGCTCGTTGGAGCAGGGTTGGGCTTTGCGTTTATGGAAGAGGTTCGGATTCAAATAAGAGCCATAAAATGCTAACAACCATTCATTCGGACACTCACAGACACTTCCGAGCAAACGAAAGGACACGACGGGTGAAAATTCGCCACACTGTTCCGCATCGGGGTCACATATAACCCAAGGTGAACCTGCAAACATGAGTGTAAGCGAACTGCTTTCAGTCCCAGCGATACGAACATTGGCGATGTCCGGATTTGCACTGAATTTCTTGAGTGTCGCGTTCGATGTCGTCTTCACTCTGTTCTGTTACTCCGCCGTCGAGTCTGGAGGTCTGGGTCTTGAGGTGAGCCAACGCATTCAGGTATCCTCATAATCCATCTCACGTAGAACTTGAACGTTGATATAGCCATTGACGATCGGGAACTTCCTCGCCTTCGGTGGAGTGCTTTCCGTCATTCGATTTTTCACCATGCCATACATCTTGCATCACTTTGATTACGCCGAGACGTACAGAATTTGCATGTCCATCTTGCCATTCTCATTTGCAGCATTTCCCATCCTCAACGCCATCGCCCATTATCGGGTATTCGGAACGGGGGCCCGAACAACAGCAGCGGTGTGGATCGGGCTCGGGATTGTCCTGGCGCTGTCAAAAGCGACCGGGATAGCCTACAGCGTGGGCATGCTTCTGATCAAACAACATGCCCCTACGCCGTCTTCGCTCGGACAGAGCAATGGCGTTGTGCAGCTTGCGATGAACATTGGGAGTGCAGTTGGGCCTGTCCTAGTCAACACGCTGTTCACAGTGTGTAACGGGTCGGAGTGGGCGAGAAGGTATGGATTGGCGTGGACTTGGGCCGGAGTGATGGTGTGCCTTTCGTTAGCTGGAGCTAGGGTGACGAAAGAGCTGGAGAACTGGTCTCGAGACACACCGCTTCGTCATTAGCTTGTTTCTTGCAAATCTTTGGTTGTCGTCCGCTCAGTTTGACCAACTCGGACAGATAGTCTGATGTCGAGGAAAGAAAATTCAAAGCGTATTCGCTCGCTGTCTCACGCCAAGTTGGATGGGTTGAAGTCAGCTGGATCAAGTTGGTCAGCGAGTTCAAGTTGAACTCAGTTCCCAGCTGTTCGCTTCTCCGTCCGCTATTATAGGCTTAGCTGACCCTGTCGCTCAGGCTCGCTCCCATGCCATTGAGGCTTCCTCCTGTTGAATTCGCCCGTTGGGCAGGTTTCTCTTACACCACGACTCGTAGACTTATCTCTGTCTCGAGACAGTCTAGGACAGAATGGATTATGCCATACCCAAAGCTCCAGGAAGCCGTTCTAGCGGGAATGATCCTGAGAACGTAGACGAGTCCACCAGACTTCTTCCTCCCACCCATGTCGCTCCAGGGGAGCCTCTCAGTTCAACTAACTCGGAGTCGAAAGCATCTCGTAGTACCTCACTTCCCAAGGCACAATTAGGCGCACTCTTCGTAGTCCGCATTGCAGAGCCTCTTGCTCTCACCCAGATTTCGCCTTACATCAACCAGCTTCTTGTGGATCTGCACGTTGCGAAACCGGCAAATGTAGGGTTTTATAGTGGCTTAATTGTGAGTGTAAATCTACGAAACACAACCCTCTCGTTCGAGGAAGTTCAAATTTAACAATATTCGTAGGAGAGTGCACAGTCTCTTGGACAAATACTTTCAACTTATCAATGGGGTCGAGTATCAGGTGTGTCGAACACCATGGTAGGTGTTGAGTCCGCCTTCTAAAGCCGTCATTCAACACAAGATATCGTTGGGCGGCGCCTGGTCATGTTGGTCAACTTTGTCGGCCTCGCTGTGTCGACCATCATGATTGGGTTATCAACGTCTTTCTATGGTATCATCGTCTCGAAATCCCTCGGTTAGTTTGTTCCCCCGTCTTTGACGCTAATTCAAATCGATCTCCGAGGTGGATTCCTGGGGGGGAGCACCGCTGTCATCAACTCGGCATTGGGAGAAATCACAGACAAGACTAACCAAGATATCGCAATGCCAATATTTAGTCTGGCATGGCCGGTAGGCACAATCTTGGGGTATGTCTCATCCATCTGAGCCCTCGAAGAGTATATTGAAGGACATCGCAGACCGCTTATAGGTGGGACACTTGAAAATGCTGCAACACGATATCCAGAGTTCTTCGCCTGGGGCCCCTTTACGGTGCATCCATACCTCCCCCCCTGCCTCGTCAGCGCTGCGTGCGTACTCGTGGCAGTGGTGTTAGTACTTGGAGTTATAGAAGAAGTATGGAGTTTGGGACTTAACAACGTACCATACTGACGACTCCGTGCATGTTCACAGACGCTTCCCAGTAAACGCAAAAGCGTGACAAGTGTCCCCAATCCTCCAGCTTCGACTTCAAGCCTGAATACCAACCACACTGGACCTGCACACCTGAGCCTGCGGGAACTCCTCTCGGTTCCTGCCATCCGGGTGCTGATGATATCTGGATTTGCGTTGAACGGCTTGGGCCTCGCATTCGACGCTGTGGTTGCTCTGTTCTGTTACTCTGCCGTCGAGTCCGGTGGCCTTGGTTTCGAGGTAGGCTGATCTGGTATCCGAGATCCATCGAGTCACTCTCACACCCTTTCACATTATTAATTCAGCCGTCAAGCATCGGGAAATTCCTGGCCTTCGCCGGGACACTGTCTGTTCTCATTCGGCTCTTCATGATGTCATACATCTTGCGTAACTTCGATTACGCCAAGTCGTACGTTGTTTGCATGGCTCTATGGCCGTTTGCATTCGCAGGACTTCCGATCCTCAACGCCATCTCTTGGTATCAACCGTTCGGGACGGAGGCGCGAACAGAAGCAACGGTATGGATCGGTCTTGGGATCACCCTCGCGCTATCGAAAACAGCTCTCATCGCGCACAGCTTGAGCGTCCTGCTTGTCAAGCAATACGCACCCTCGTCGTCGCTTGGACAGACTAATGGCATCGTGCAGTTCTCCATGAGTATGGGTCGTATTGTTGGGCCTGTGTTGGTCAACACGTTGTTCACAGCGTGTAATGGGTCGGAGTGGGCGAGAAGGTATGGATTGGCGTGGACTTGGGCTGGGGTGATGGTGTGTCTTTCGTTGGCTGGCGCTAGAGTAGCGAGAGAGTTGGTGGATTAGTGGGGGCCTGAATCGACATCGGTGCGCCCTGTACTCTTGCAGCTCTGTCTAGTATGTCCACACACGTGGTTCACGCTGCTGTAAAATATCAAGTATGAAAATGTTGCATTGCCAATATTCAGCCTCGCATGGCCTATTGGCTCCATTATTGGGTGCGTTTTGTCAATGTCCTGGAGTGACTGAAGTATATTGCAGTTCGCTTATCGGTGGCGCGCTCGAGAATGCTGTAGCATGATACCCAGGATATTCCTCGTGGAAACCTTTTGTGGATCATCTTACCTTCCACCTTGCCCCGTCGGTGCTGGGTTTACGCTCACGCACGCGGGGTTAGCGTATGCGTTCATGGAGGAGGTATGGCTTCGGATAAGCATCAAACAAGGCTCACCATTCATATCGACACTCACAGACACTGCCAAGCAAACGAAAGAGCACGACAGGCGGAAGCTCCCCGCGTCGTTGAGCCCGCAAACATGAGCGTGCGTGAACCGCTTTCAATACCTGCGATATGGACTTTGGCAATATCTGGAGTCACTCTTAGCGCCTCTGCACTTGCGTTCGATGTCGTTATTGCTTTGTTCTGCTATACCGCTGTCGAATCTGGAGGGCTGGGTCTTGATGTGAGTCTACTCTTGTGTTCGTAACCTCGTGGGGGAACCCGATATACTACGCACTTAGTTTAGCCTTCGACAATAGGAAAGTTCCGCGCCTTCGCTGGGGTGATTGCTGTTCTCCTTCAGTGTCTGACCATGTCCTACCTCCGACCATGTAAAGACATATGATGCGCATTCGCAGGACTTCCCATGCTCAAGGCCATAGGAGTCGATATGATGTATTCGGAACACCTGCACAAATGGCAGCAGTAGTGTGGATGGGTCTCGGGACCGTCCCACAACTCGAACATATTGCTGATAAAACAACCATGAGCGCTGGGAGTACGGTGGGGCCTGTGATGGTTAGTATGCTGTTTACGGTGTGTAATGGGTCGGAGTGGATGAGACGGTATTGGTTTACGTGGACTTGATGGTGATGGTGTGGCTTTCTTGGGTTGGAGCTATATAGGGTGATGAAGGATTTAGGAAGATGATGGACTCCGAGTCCTGCATCCCGTCACGGTACGATGCATGTGCATGTTTGGCTCTCATTAATCATTGGTTGGCTGACAGCTGTCTCTTGAAGCCGGTCACTGATCCATATAATTTTCAATGCCAATTAGACGAGTCGGTGTCCTGGTCTTCTACAACTTCTTGCGGGATTCGGGGTGTTTTTTCTGCCTAGGTCAGTGTTCGATTTTTTCGCGATTCCTGGGTGACCACTGCGTACATCACAGCTAGAGTCGGAGTCGATGTCGCACTGATTGAAATTTTTGGGACGCACTGGCCTGGAGGGAAGTTTGGGTGAGCGGGTTCGTGTCATTTTCACGCTTGTTTCACCCGAGGTATTCTCTTTGCTAGATTTTTCGCGCCAGCTTGAACTCATACTACCGGTGTGAACACGTTAGGAAAAATGACCCATTATTTGGGCGTGTCCAGGAGTTCCATGGCGAAATAGGTGTTGGGGTCGAACTGAGGCCGCCCCGAAACATTGCGTTCACGAACGAAGCTGGTATTATTGGGGTATCGGGCGCTTTAGGTCGAGGCCCAGTCATACTCTCTTCCTACTGGGCGTCTTTGGGACGCGCCTATCCATACGACTTGCGACTTGCTTGTCCTCAACTAGGACCGTGCATCTGGTGGTGTCGACTCCACGCCAAACCCTGCATCCTCCCACAAATTCGCTTTCGACACCGCAGTTGCCAACAATCCAACTTGTCTACTGACCGGCCATTCCACGACTGGGAACATCTTTCGGGTTGAACGTTGAACATCAGTGGTAATATCCGAGATAAGACCGCGCTGTGCCGACTTTTTCCTTTTACAGCGAACGGCGGCGGCTGCCCAGGGCGAACGTTTGAACGTACCTTGTCCCGGACCATCGGAAGAAGATAAGCATTACAATGCGTCACCGGCAACACGATCTATTGATCCTCCACCCACTGGCAGCAACGCGGACTACACCATACATGGAACAAACACATCCGTCATGACAGGCCCTCTTACAACCCCTCACATACCAAGAATATACAATGATAGGGAAGAAAGGAATTCGTGCATAATGGTAAGAGCTTAGTGCTTGCAGTCGCCGCAGTTGCAGGAGCAACTACCCGGGCTGGTCTCAGCGACGTGTTCTCCTTTGTCAAGGAATTCCAGACTTACGTGGAGGTACAGTTGCAGGTGCTGTTGGTGGTGCAGCAGGTCTGGTTAACAGGGATGGAAGTGATCTATTCAACAGCAGCGAAGGTGTTAGTCCAATGCCGTCGCAGCGAGGAAAGACCATCACTCACGGTCTGCATGATGATACTTGCGAGAGTAAACTGGTGAGCTGTTTGAGTGAGGATATTCAAGTGGTTGGTGCTCTTCCTCGTCCTAAGATTGCAGGCTTTATACCTGACCCCTGTTTGGTGTTATTTGTAGACCGTCTGGTGCTGGAAGAGATGGCGCCGCATGGACACTGTCGTCCCACACAGCACAGCCTCCAAAATGACGTTGCAGTGTTTTCCCTTTCTAGCCCACTGGGCTCCGCTCCTAAAATCTGCACGCTGACTACCCGAAACAGCACAGATAGGTGTGAGAAGGGAAGCCCGAAATTTGACGGACCTCACAATGAGATCTGGAAGGTGGCGTTTAGCCCTGCGTAGTCGAGTCAATCTTATTCGGAATGACCGCGCTGTATCAGGCTGTATCGGGAGTTGAAGGGGCATCAAATTAGATGCTCCAACATAACCCACCCCCTCCGTTATGCCACAGGATATTGGCTCCTGTGTCACGTTGTCAAGCTATTATCAGGGGAGGAAATGACTTGGATTGTGGCCTGTTGTGGCCGATTCGGGTTTCCGCACAGGTGAAATGCTTCGCACCATGTTTTAGAATTCGAATGACAGCGCATCAATCTTGGCAAGCACTGCCGCAGATGTGACGAGTTGGATATCTCACCCTGAACTACAGGTTCCAGGATGTGCGGTTCAGTGTGGCCTAGGGTTCTGCCTGCACCAGATCAGCGAAGGGTTCGTAAATATATCTGCCGAAAGGATTAGGTGCCTGCTACTCACTCTAAACCCTATCGAGGAAGCACGGAAGGGGAAGTTATGGAAGCGCGCTGCGCACGGGACACCAGAAGCAAGTAAAGTGCCCCTCAAAGGAGACACTGCCGGGAGCTGCTTGGCCTGGCTATTCCCGAAGTCAAACGTCGAACTCCATTTTATCCCTCTGAAGAATTGATGCCCGCTAGAGTACTCCCGCGAGGCTGAGAAGAGGCACGAACAAATTAGGATGTGCGGTTCAACGTACTAGGAGTCTCTGCGAGTGCTCTTCAACTTTCCATTTCGCGAGCAGATTCGATGAGTCGCGCGGGAACAAGGCACTAACGTGGTGCGGTTTACCGCTTGGGACAGCCTTTGGGCTCCTTGGACCTGTTGAGGAAACGGAACAGCGTGTGCGCCAAGATGCGGGAACAGGTACAGTCGGTGAGTCAAAGAGTCCTATGGGAACTTGAATGACTTTGTGAGCGATAAGCACGACGGAAACTAAACACATGCGGGACTATTTTTTGACTCACCATCAGCGAATGTCAGAGCCGCTGTAACCGCGTCAATCATGACAAGCAATATGATGAACCGATCCAGTGGTTCAAGTCAGCAGACTAGGCTGATTAATGGAAAAGCCAAACAGGCTCACGGTGACCACAGCAACTCACACTGACAGCAAATGCCTTGGTCGTTCCTGTCGTTTTCCGCTGATTTCCATTCCTTCATGGATCATCTTCGGAGTCAGAATCACCCACACCTTGCAGTGCGGCCTGTGTACCAAAACATTGAGGACGCGGTTAAACCACTTTCATTCCTTTGGTCGAGTCCCAGGCTTGCAAGTTCGAATCACCGTCGTCAGTCCCCGGACCTGTACCGTCGTGTTCGACCCCTCATCTTCCGCCAGTGATTCCATTGGCCGCGAGTCCATTGAATCGGGTGCGTCTACTGGAAGCACTGCTGCGGCCCATCATGATCGTGCCGCATTGAACGAAGCCTGCATTTTGGCGCCTTGTCAAAAATCGTTGCGCTTAGAACCCCCGTCAGTATGCCTAGTTGTACCCTTGCCCGGTTGAGTATTTTGTTAGTGATACGAGGTTGTTGTCAGGAGAGTAAAAGGCTATAACCCCGTGTCAAGCTGACGATTTGCTGTGGCGGGCGGTTTCTGTGGCGACTTGAATAGATATTCCAGAGTTATCCCAACCCTCCAGACACCTTGGGAAATAACCAATCATTGCGGAAGGCTTCAAGTGACGGTGTGTACGGGCACATAGAATACAAATTCCGGACAGATCACAACTAATGAAACAGGGAGATACATTGACACGGGGCTCGGCACGCAGTGCTCGACGCTCAGCGTTCAGCACTTGCACTCGCCAACCTTGCATTGGCAACTAGTGATGACGACGCTCAACATCAAAACGGGACAGAATTAGAATAACTTTCGCTCACCTTTCGCCGCACTTGCAATCAGAGCTGCCGCAGCCGTTCTGGTTAACGGGAATAGAGGTAATCTACCCGCCGCGCCAAAGGTCACTATCAGCAAAGAAGGAACGTCTTTGGTTGAAAGAGTTGCTCACGGTGTTCATGATGGTGAATGGATCGTAAAACAACGTATTGCTGGCCTTCAATGGTAACGAGTGAACCTCTTTATAACCCCTGACAGTGTTTGGCTTTGTGTCCATCAGTGGGGTTTGGTATCGTCGAGCGCGCCGAAAACACGAGGTGGTTGTTCTAGATCTGGATCCAGACAAGGATGGATGCCCTGACAATTGTATCCCAGATCGCAATTATGTGAGGCGCATGGCGCAGGATTCGTTGATATTGCTGCCGTGATCCGGCTCTCCCCTCCCAAGAGGAACGGTGCGTTTCCGGATTGTTAACGCCACAAATCGTATTTTAGTCCATGCAGCCAACTTGAAGAGAACCTGCTCGCAGAGCCGCAGATGTGACTCGGAGGCTACAGTCCCCCAGCTAGACTAATTCTGGTTGTTTCATCCCACCATGGGCGCAATCGCTTGTCGGAATTGAAGCCTCAAGGCTGACTTGCTGTGTACGAAGGCTAAGGGTTTGCTCGTTCACAGATCGCAGTTGCTCAGGGGCATCAACACTTTATTCACATCGTCCGTCTTCTCTTTGGTTCTGTGGCAGAAGGTTTCCAATTTCAGTACTGCAGGTCATAGCGTGTCATATTCAAGGCTCACCCTTAACACGTATTGCATCTTCAACAACACAGCATTCAGTGCGTTAAGCGTTTTCCCGCCACAATAACCTCTCTAGTTCTCACTCCAAGCTTCTGGTGATAGTGACGTTGTGGCGTATTACCCTTGCGCTGATTTCGCCATGACCCCACTTTTATCACCGTCAACAGGCGGCGCAATCCTGCAATTTGAATAGATTGTTGACAGCCCCAAGCGCTGCGAACTGGAATGTGAAAACAGAGACGAGAAACAAAGGTAAAGATACTGGCGACGAGCTTCCGCACGCACACTGTCGTACCTCGACTGGCTTTACGATGATATGTTGTAGCCTACTCACTTTTGGAGAAGGAGGCAGACACGATAGATCCGAAGATGGTATCAGGCCACAGGAATTCCGCACCCGGTGCGCAAACACTGAGGTGAGATATTTTCACCTTATAACGGCATGCCAGCCTTTCGCAAGCTCCGATAAGTGGCAGCTCACAACGAAAGAGGTTAGATGGGCGTACCTGATCAATCCTAGAAGGAAAAACGCGAGGTTGGACCCATCGTCGTCGGGTTTCAGTGCGATATGTGTTCCGTATCAACGCTCGTCTGCCCTCTATGGGACTTGGGGGATCATGTTTTCTGTCGAACGTGCGGACCACTTGTCGGGCCGGTTCTCCATTTGATCCTATCTTCCAGATCATCTGGAACAGTGTCCGCGTCCTCGGAAACTTCAAACGAGCACTAGGTCGGAAGACTGCCCCGCCACTGCGGCAGTGGGTCGTCCATGTACGTCCACATCGGAGATATATGATGAGGAACAACATGCCGACCCCGGGGCCATTTCCGCGAGTGCTAGGCATCTGGCCCGCAGCCCCTGCGACAGAGACCAATCGGATGGCGACATCTATGAAGGCAACTGACTCCAGTCTGGGAGACGACAATGGCTCGGATTTTGAGTGGCCGCTTGCGCTGAGCGGCACAACATCGTTTCTGTGTTCGGATCGGACTAGTGTGCATTGCATTACGTGCCGATAGCATGGGAGAGCACCATCCTGCAGAAGTACACCGGTCGACCTGAAACCATGTATTTTCGAACTACGCAACGGCCGTGAGGTTCATGCGTTTTCCATACAGGACGGGCACGAAGGTTTAAAAAAAACACTCACTGGCAGGCAAGGATGGATTTTTTCGAGGCCGAAGGACAGCCTGTTGCAGGAGATGTTCCATGGTTGGCACGGAAGGGGGGCAAGGAAGGGGTTATGGGATGGGTCTTGGGTCAACAGCTGGTTTGGCCTATGTTCAAATGGCGGTGACTGCGAGGGTAGGTCCCTAACTTGAAGCTTGCTGCCGAGTGGCCGCGAACGAGTTGGTAACTGTGAGGGTACTTTGCCGAAAGCTGGTGACCGAGATCGAGAACAGGAATGTCAGTTAGTAATGACCGAAATCCATGACTGTGGATTTGCTCGGAACAACTGCCTGATGGCGAGTCGGGGCAGTTGCAACAGGCATAAACGAAGTGTAAGACGTCATCAAATGAGCATTTGAAACGTCAAATTGAAGCTACTTCTCAAGTTGGAAGTGTCGATTGTCGAAACGGTCTGCCTGAGAGAGATCGACCTGGAATTCGAAGTCTAAAAAATACTTTGATTCTACAGAAGATAGAACATTGCTGTCTAGCACAATTGACACTATTTTTCAGAGGGAAAAACGTCCACGGGAGCATGCTGGACTCCGTTCAAACACCTCAGTAACCGTAAGGCTGGGGGGCCTCAGGGAGAGCGTCATCACGGAACTTGTCAGTGAAAAGGTGCTCGAAGGTGGCAGCGTCGGCAACACGGGGAGTAAGAGGGGTGCCGTCGTCAAGGTTCCAGAGCTGCGAGGTGGCCCGGGTGTGTCAGCATCATCGTGTTGAACTCGGTATGAAAACGATTTACCTTGCTGATGAAAGCCGGAAGAGAGGAGTGACTGTAGTACTTGCCGTTGTTCTTTTTTGGCTGGGACTCGAGCGCACCCTTTTCAAGCCAAGGGGAGATGAGGATAGTTGGGACACTGAATGTATGGCCAAGGGGTCAGAACCTCGAGAAATGAATAGGCAGGGAAAGCATCACGCACCGAATACCAAGACGGTCGAAGTTGAAGGTGTAGTTCTTGCCGTCCGATGCAACCTCGGTGTAGGTCAGGTTGTCACCAGGGGGGACACCGACCAGGGGAGCAACGTGGTCAGCGAATCCCTGTGTCAGATTTGAGCCTCTGAACTTCATGGATAGAGGATTCACGTACACCATGCTCGTCAAAGGTGAAGATGAAAAGGGTCTCGTTCCACTGGGGGGAAGTGCGGACAGCGTCGTAGATACCCTTGACCCAGGCCTCACCCATGTTGATCGGGCTAGGGGGGTGCATCGAGTCATAGCTGCAGCACTTTACAAACCTATCAGCAATATTCCAAGGATAAAACGGGGGGCCTGGCGTACCTCGGGGTTGATGTAGGTGAACTGAGGGAGGGTTCCGGCCTTGGCATCAGCGTAGAACTGAGCAATTGGCACGACGTTAGTCTTCGACCTTCCAGAGGTGTTGGTCCAGGTGTAGAAGTCAGCGTCAGGGTTGAAGCTGGAGTTGTAGTAGTTGATCCAGGTGACGTTGTTCTCGTCGAGCTGCTGGAAGATAGAACGCTGAGGAAGCCCAAAGATGTTGAACGAGTTGTCGTTCTTTCCGTGGCCATACGAAGTACCCGAGGTGAAGTAGGCACTATATCGAGCCACCGAGATAAAAAAATATAGTCATACAGAGTGAGCTGGTGGACATACCGGTTAGGGTTGGTGGGGCCAGGAACATCGGCGTGCCATTTGTCGAACAAGACGTAGTTCTCGGCGAGGGTACGCATGACAGGAATCAACTCCTCGGAGTAGTAGTTGATGGATTCCGAAGCACGGGTGACGTTGTAATCCTTGAAGGTCACTTCTTGCGTGACGACGAAGCCAAGCATGTTCTCCATCTTCTGGACCTTTTGTGGGTTGCCAGTTTCGTCGGGGTGGTACTCGTTGAACACCTCGTAGGTGACACCAGAGAGCGTGTGGTTGGGGTCGTCGGGGGAGACGTTGTTTGCGATGGGCGCAGCGCAAACCTCAACGGTTGCAGTCGTACTGGTGTTTGCCTAGCAGAGCACTAAGCATTGTACACGGCATATAGAGTAACGAAACCTACAGGGTTGCAGTACTTGCCCTTCAAGTTACGGAGGTTGTCGATGTCCTTGCGGTAAGAGAGATCACCGAACATGGTGTCGAACGACCTGAAGAGAATTGCGCTTAATGGCAGTGCATCACGTTCTCGAAGGTAGCTCACCTGTTTTCCTGCATGAGCACGACGATGTTCTTGATGCGATCCTGCCAGTTAGATCCACCATGTCCATGTCCATGTCCATGATCATTGGCAGGTGCCGCAATGGTGCTGGCGGCCAAAGCGAGGGTAGTAAGAGCACCGAGCATTGTTCAGAATCTGAGCGTTGACTGGAGAGTGTTGCATTCTTGCCCCCAGCTTTTATACTTGGCCTGGACATCCCGAGAGAAAGCGCACCGCGCGCCCTAGGTCAAACGTTCACTGTGAATGCCCAATAGTTTGTCTGTCTTTTTTCGGGTGCTCGACATTTAGAAAGACATCTATTAGCCGGCGACTGTACCTTCCAAATCTGTCAAGGGAGCTGTATAACGTGACTAGCGAATCCCGTGGAATATGGTCCATGGGTCTCTCGAGTGTTAAAAATTATGAATCTTGGCTGGCCAAGACGTACCCGCTGAGTGCATACCATGTGGTGTTGAACATGAGCTTGCCGTTAGTAGAGCCAGAGGTAGCAGTTTAGTCCCATGGAAGAGGTCAGAAGTCCTCACGTCACACAGACCGGAACCAATTCGAAGCGCCAATGGGATCCATTCGGTGCTGACTCTGCTGAGCACTGAGCCAGTCAACTTGAATAGAACACGTTTGATTGGTCACCATAGAGACTTAGAGGTCATGGAGCTCCTGTCCTCTCCGTCCTCACACGAACGTGATCCCTGTCTCGGATCTTTCGGATATTGAATACAATGATAGAGTTGTCGCGGTTTCACTCCGAACCAAGACCAAGTAACGGGACAGAGCTCAGTCATGAAGCACGATTTTTCGGGAGAACAGGTCGACACATTAGTTAGACCTATAGGGCGGGTGCGTAAACATGTTTGTAGAGGGCAGGAGGCTACAGAGAGGTATCTACGCACGTATGTTGAGGCAAGCAGTGAAACTACCGGGGCCGCCGGACTGCCGCAGCTATTTTAGGTTGCCAACTGTCACCCGAGTCCCTCTTCAAACAGTGACTGCGTCATCACCGACTTGCAGCAACGTTCCATGGTCGCCAAGGCTGACTGCGAAACGTGGGCTGCCATCCGAAGAGATCGATGAGGATCGATGAGTAGTAGTGTACTGGAGGCTGACTTGTCGTCTCGAGTTCTCCATCCTCAGAATTGATTCGAAAGAATCCACCTCGATTTCCAGGCAACGGAAACATGCCGCATGGATAAATCGTGTTCCGAATGACTTCCCGCTACATATAACGACTCGACTCGACTCTTGTTCAGAGATGGTATGATCCACGCAATGATCGTCGCAATCCGATCTTTGCTATGCTGCATACTCGTGAGTTTACCCCTTGGTTGTAGTTCATTTCCTCAGGCGCTCTGTGCGGTGAGGACTCATCACGGGTACTAGGAGCTCGTCCACGAAAACCTTTGCAGTCTGTGATTGCTACTAGACCCTGTTGCTGTTGAACTGCTGGCAGCAAGTGGGCCCTCTTCGTGTAAGGAGTTTTGCATAATATCCATCAATTTTCCAACGTCGCGCAGGGCCCGTATGATCTAGAGCGCCGTTTTTTCAACTCTTTCAGTGCGGAAATCGGGGGACTTTTTCATCTTTCTCCTTCTCTGCGTGGTTGGTGCCAGCGTCGCAACAGTAAGTGTTCGTCCCCCTTAGAGGTTGAGTCGCCCATTTGACTTACTCTCGATTTATAGCACACCATCAACACACCAGAAGCGAAGGCAGCTGGGTGTATCTTACCTGAATGGTGCTTGTAAGTGAATACGGGCGGAGTGCGTCAGTATGGCGAGATGAAGCTCAATAACGGGACAAGGGAAAGGCTTGACAACGTTGTAACTTGCTTGCCTGTTGGCTCACACGAGGATTACACAGCCCGATTTTCGTCACGAAATCGGACTTCTAAGAACAATCTAAAAACGAGGCGTCCCTCATTGGTGGTGGCCCGGAAACGGCCTAGGTACGTGCAAATCCCGAATCCCAGCGCATGATGAAGTACGTGCAGGCAAGTGATCAAAATCGAAAGCCACTACGAGGGTCGTTTTGATGTGCCGGCGGCAATTCTGCCCAATCTTTGCTCGTTTGAATTCATGCCACACGCGCTCGACGGTCGGGCCATCTTCCAAGTCGCTTCATTACACCGTCAAACCATGTGGAACTATCTGGCCATCCAAGGTTGACAAGAGCATTCAGTCCGCCCTTCATTTGTTCCAGGGCCCCTCCATACCGAGATACAAGTATCATGCGATCGAGGCATCGATATCAATCGGAGGCGCCTCAGCAGCCACTCGGAGAAAGCTGCTTGGAGATCGTCAAGAGCCTCGTCGATCACGGATGCGATCCCAGTGCATGCGATTTTGATGGTCATTCAGCCATCGACGCCGCAATGAGCTGTGAACACCCGAAGTTGGTCGTTAAATATCTGCTCTCGCTGAGCGTACCGTCCCATGGACGATTCGTTTGACTGGTTTATGCTGTTGTTCGTTAGTGCTCTCTCAGGTTGGTGCGAGTAGGAATCGGGGCTCACACTCGTGCTCCAGTGGTAGAACACTATGACATGCTCGTAATCGCGTTTCTTGGATTGAATAGTCACTCCGAATGTGCAAAAACCCAAACGATCGATTGTGGTTGATATAAGTAGATGAATGCTTAAGGAGTACACGATGCGCCATAGCGAATGCTAAAAAGAAAAACTGTCACAGCCGAACGAACAAACGAGAGCGTTTCGAAAAAAAAAGGGCGTGTCTAAGCTAAGCCAACAGAGGTTAATGCAATGATTCATATCATGCATCGTCGGTTCCCACCTGAGAGAATGATCAATGAGACCTGCTTGATCGTGGGTGGGCCTTGATGAGACCAACTCGTCATCGTACCCCAACGCCAACGCTGTCACGGTGGTTGAGGACACCTGCACCCCCTCGTCCACCGCTCGCAGCCCGTGCCCGTTTAAGCGCCGCCAACTCCGTCAGCAACCGCGCACGTTCATTCAACAGCGTGCTCGTTCGCGAGGTCGAGCCCGCTGGTGGTGACCTCCCACTCCCACTCCCGCTCCCACCCCTACTCGTCCCCATCTCCGTGGCATTTTGCAATGGAGCGTTCGTGGTCACCGCACGCTTGGACGACGAGGAAGACGACGATGTCGTGGGTTTGGACGGCACAGTTGTTGACGTTGGGTAGTATTGAGCGTCCGGCCTCGTCGACTCCATACGCTGTCCCCTCAGGCTCGAGCTCCCAGCACCATCATATCCACCGCGTAAACTCCCAGGCACCGAAAACGACGGTGGCGAAGGTGTATATGAGGGAGACCGTCTACGCCCCATGCTCGTCATAGGGTCCGTTCTCGATCCCGTCCCCTTCGCTGTCGTCTCGTACCTCTGCTTCGGTTGGGTTAGACTCTGAGGTTGATTCTGGGTGGTGTTTTGGAGTTGAGAACGCCGTGGCGGACGTGGTTTCGCAGGGGTACTCGTGTTAACCAACGTCGAGAATGAGACGTCGAATGGCGCCTCGTTCTCTGAGTCTTCGTGATCTGGGTACGGATCGGGGTCGGGGTCAGAAACCGGTGATGGAGATCGGATCAATGGCCGTGGGGTGGATTTTGGGTGCTTGGAGGACGATGCGGAAGGGCGTGGTGGGGGAGCAAGAGGGGGTGAAGGCGATAGATGACGAGACCTTGGAACTGAAGTGGGATTTAGAGGGGATGAGACTTTCGTTCTGAGCATTGATTGGGAGCTGGAACTTGACTTTTGGTTCGAGTGAGGTGCGATGCCCGCATCCCATCCCTTGGACCTGTGCAATTGTAATTGTGAATATGATGGGGTTTGTGTTTGTGTTTGAGATGGTGGCTTCGAGGCTCCGTTTAGGGAACGTGAGCGCGATTGAAAACGGGATGCGGCGAATTGACTCAGTTCAGCTGCATTATCGACTTGGTCTATCCACCCTGTCAAACGGGTTCTTTGAGGGGTTGGTGTGGACGGGGCATATGGGTCGTTCTCCTGTTCCTCATCGTCATCGTCATCGAATCCACCCACTGACGAGGTTGCGTCGTCCCCTCGTGACGCAGACGGATCAAAATGAGAGGGTCCAGCGAGCGCACGAATGTACGACGGGTCATCAAGTTCGTGGATACACCGTGGGTGGAACGTCGGTGGGAGATCGTCATCCTCTTCTGCATCCTCCATGAGTTGACGGCCGCCGTAGGATTGAATCGTGTCGTGTGAGACGTCGTCGTATTCATCTACATCGTTGTAGACACTCGTCCGAGAGGATACGCTGCGAGCACGGATGGAGAGCTCTGTTCCACTTGTGGCCGAGAGAGAGATCGAGTGTTCGGGAGAGTGGACTAGGGGGTGGCGGGGAACGTCTGTGATATCCGAGTACGCGGAGAAATCCGCATCTGCTTCGTTGTGAATGACATCATCTAATGAAGGAGAGGGTACACGCTGTTGTGGGATCGCACGCGTTGGCTGTGCGGGAGACGGTCGAAGTAGAAGGGAACTCGAGAAGTCGGCTGTTTCCCCCTCATCGTCGCCATACGAGTGGTGATTCGAGTAGAGTGAGCGTGGTTGGGAAGAACGACTTGATGATTTGATACGAGGCAGCACGCCTTTTCTGCGCGCTAGCCAGCAGAGAAGTTCGCCCACGAATACGGTCTCGTCCCAGCCACCGTCGGCAAGTTTCTCGGGATCAACTTCACCAAGACCGATCTCGTCGACCCATCCGTCTACGCTAACACCACCAGCGCCACCGAACACCGAGTCATCCGCGTTCGAAGCAGGGTCGGTCGAATGGTCTGCCTCCGTTCCACCACGGAGGACATCACATTCCAACACGCCGAGTAGGACAAGCATAGCACGCGACTGGGCATCTCTTGTACGAGACTGTCTCACTGTCTGAGTAATTGGTAAGCGGGCACTGATGAGGGACTCGAAGACGGCAAGGAGAAGGGAGGGGGTGAGGTCGGTTGGGTTGTCGATGGTGAAGGGTAGGTTGAGGGTATTAAGGAGGGCATTTATGGACGGGAGAAAGGGGGGTGGGAGTGGACGGGATGAGAGCGTTGACATCGTGCGACGCGACGTCGAAGTGTGGGTCGTCGTCGTCGGCGATGGCGAGGCGCCTTAGATGGTGGCGGTGCAAGCGAATTGCTGATGTAAACTTGATGACGTGATGGTAGACCTCGGAGTACACATGATGAGATCCAACTCGATATGCGGGGTTTGGGTGGTCATCGACGACGACGATCAAGTCCAGAGAAGAGCATCAACGAACACCGGAATACTTGAGAAACTTGGACGGACACACGTCTTTGTGGTGTGTTATCCAAGGGTTATCTGATACGTGCGTTGCATGTGATTGACGGAAATAGTCTGCAGCCCAAAGGAGCACTCGACCTCTGCTCGCTGTTGTCGACGATGGCGACGTTCGAATACGTCGAGATCCCCAACGACGCGATACGACTGAAATACAACACACAGACCATCGAACCAGCGACGAAGATATTCACTTCTTTACCAGAAACTTGTTCGTGGCGCGTACAACAGAACACGACGACGACCGCGCAAAGCAATGTCATGTCGCCTGCAAAGTCTGCCCTCTCGCTCGTCCCGCAGCTCCTCCTTTCCTCGTCTCTGCCTTCGTCCGGAACGACACCCATGTCTCTTCCCACCGCCAGTATCATCTCCTCCGCTATCGCCACCCCAAGTCCTCGAGCACCCGTCCATTCTCTGCTTAGCACACGAGACTCACTCTCCCTCCCAATTATGACAACAAACTTTCGCCGTTTTGTGTCAAAAGTGGGCCCCATATTTTGGCTTCAAGACCGTGTAGAGGAAATCATTCTCTGGAAAAAAGGATGGAAACGTACGACCATGTGGTTGGCCGTCTACGGCTTTTTCTGTCCGTCTCAATCTTTTCCTTCTTCGTGCGCGCACCGACCTTGGTATAGGTTATTTCCCGAGAATGACTTTGTTGATTCCACACGTCATATTGTTGGCCGTGATGCTATCTTGTTACCCCGATCCGGGCGCTCCTACAGTACCGATAAATGTTGGCGAAGGGACCGCTGACTGGCAAGCCAACATCCAAGCGATCCAGAACCTCATGGGTGCCCTGTAAGTACATTTGAACGCGCATATATGGTCGATATGCGCGCATATACTCATAAATGTTGTATAGGGCGGACCTGCATGACGCTGTGGTCCCGCTACTATCCATGCTCGCGCCTCCCCAGTCGGCGCGTAACCCATCTCCTGTAAAACCATCCTCCAGGTTCTCCATGGGATCTCCAACATCACCAACTCCCACCTCCAACCCATCACACGACCCTATATCCCCCACCCATTGTACCACAAAACCACGATCATCCCCAACCGCTACACAACCCCATCACCCCCTCCTAATCATCACCCTCTTATCCTTCCTCCTCCTCCTTCCCGTTCTCATGGCTGACATCCTCCCACTCCGCCTCCTATTTTTCCTCGCAGGTGCAGGCAGCGTTGGGTGTCTCCATCCCCTCGTTAGGGGTCACCCTTCAGCGGCCCTCGTACACGCTCTTTCAGGTTCTGGATTATCTCTCCAACTCTCCGTGACGGTTCCCGGCATCCCCAGACCTAAACTATTCTACCTTCCCCGCTCACTAATGCCTTTCCAACCCCAAAATCACGACATATCACCAACGCCTCGACCTCCGCTTAGTCTACCCCGCACACTCACAATCACGCTTTCTCCACGCGATGCTTGGATGTTTTTCCGGCGTCTCGCTGACGATGATAGACTCGAAGACTCAGCATGGCGTGCACCACTCGCAGAAGTCGAGTTGTGGGAAAATGAGCGTTGGTGTCCAGATGGGGATCGGAAGCGACGCAAGTCGGTGGTCATGTTTGGGCGAGGAGACGGCGAGGAGGAGGACGGTATGGACGATGGAGCGTCAACAACGAGTTCTGGTACTGCCACCTCCACGACAGCCACCGCGAATCCGACATCACCAGAGGCCAAGGGCGTGGAGAGATGTGATAAAGGTGTGTGGTCGAAGGCGAATCTGAGGCCGAACGAACGAGTTGGGTGGACGAGGGGTAGGGATGGATGGAGTGGTGTCGGTGGAGAAGTCAGGTACGTCCCGTTTTCTGTTTTCAAGTTTCCCCTGCAAGTTGCCTTGTTTCGTATGCTGGATGTATGCGCTTCGATCCAACATATTTTCCTTCTCTCTTTCTCGATAACAACTGACGTACTCTGCACAGCAGCAACCTCACGTTTTCGTTATCCCCTGGTTGGGCATTCGTCGAGACGGAGGGATGGCGTCCTGATTTGCGTGCTGTGTGGGCGATTGAAGATGGTGGAGCTTCTGCGACGGCGGTGGGGGCTGACAGAGGTGAGCAGTGGATCGTTTGGGCTTCGTCATGCTGTTTAACGTCGCTCACCTATCTTTCCTATGTCCTCTGCTATCGATGCGTGTCGATCGCCGATCAATGATGGTTGTGTGCGCCGGAATCCGGAATCCGTTGGATATCTCATCAGACGGTTGGACGTACACGACAGACACGTGGATACATCCCCGAGCAGAAGCAAGACCAGGCGATGGTTGGGTGACGCGTCGACGACGGTGGGTTCGGCGTGTCTATTGGAAGGGGCAGGACGAGACTGGTACTGGGGATAAATGCTGAATGCTCCACTATCACCAACTCGAACGCGTCCATGGATGGGCGCATTTCTCCTGACATAGGCATCTCGCGGCTGACTGTGTTCCCACTCTGCATGTTTTGTGCATCGTATATTTTGCAATTAGCTTACGGGGAACAGAATGTGTTCTCGTGATCACTGTCTTGTGTTCGAAAGACGACTTAGGGGCTTGGGACTCGAATAGAGAAATAGGAGTGTCAAAGCTTGATGAATCGACTTCGACCTTCTCGTTCTCGCTTGCATTCGACATGCCATCCAATCACAAATCTTTGCCAGACGAGATAATCCTCCACATACTATCTTTCGCCGGCCCTCTGGATGTCTTCAGTGCACGAGCGGTCAGCTCGGTCTTTCTCAATTGGATGAGCTCCACTCGCTAGCCTACTACATCGCACGACGTGCTTTCCAGGTTTCAAGGCAATGCCCCATGATCATGAACTCTGGAAGGATCTTTACAGGAGCGCACAATTGCCTCGTGAACCTGGGCTGTACCCTTCGCAATCGACCCAATTTCTCGAGCATGCTCTCGTTCAATCTGCGCGACTGGCCCGAACCTGGACCACTGAGCCCTTCAAAGTAGCTTCACGCACAAACATTCCCACCACGAAATCGTGTTGGCTGGACTCATGCCCGACAATGGTTTTTGGCAGATGGGTGCTCACCTGCGAGTTGAGAAGGAAGATTGTGCTGTACGACATGGAGAACCGTGATGGTCGTGGAGCTCACCACCGTCAAGTGATATGGAAAAGGCCAGCCCAGCCCAAGAAGAAGGCAGGCTTTCCTCTCTTCCAAAAGAAAATAATAATTTTCTGTTGGAAAGCATGTTCTGTCACCTCAATCGAGGGGCAGTTCATTTATCTTCTAGTAGGTCAGGCGATGGAAAATGATGATGATGATGATGATGCAGGAAGATGGTATGTCTGCCAGTGGTACACCACTCTCAAGTCGCAAGAATTGTACCTATCCATTTCGTAGGGATCTCTTGGAGTTTTGAGTGGATGAATCTGGTCAACCCATCTTTTGCAACTCTTTCAATGTCCCTCCTCCACATGAGCAGCACCTTTGAAACTTTCCTCTTCGACACAAAAACACGGATATTTTACAAATTCCCAAAGTTCACAACGAAGCTGGTAACTGACCACATAAAAAATCGAGAGATTACATCACCAGGCTCAAAGATATTATTTTGAGTTCGTGATCCTCACAAAGACTCATATCCTGCGTTTCGGCCATCTCAAATTTGACTCGAATCTCTCTCAAGCTTTCACTCTTCCTGCCAATCCAATCCCACTCTCTGATCGCACCTGTACATCTGTCTCACCCATGAGGGCCGCATGGGCAATACCTTTGTCGAGAACCTGTCCCTTATCCGTGATTCCATCATTGATCTGCTGACTGGATCGACTAGTATCAGGCTCTTATGGGGAAATCCCGAACAACATTATGAAACCTTTTGTGTCGACCTGACATTACCAAGGTTCTCTTCTGTCCTCCCAATGTCCATGGACACACACTGTGCCTTCACGGTTGACATTCGCGAGGTCGACACATCCAACACTGGCACTCGATTCTTCAGACATCCTTCCACACGTATATTTGTCCAGGCCTCTGGTGAGGGACATGCCAGGGGGTGGTGCAAGATTCCCGATGCTTCATATCACAAGTATTGTATTCTCAAATTCACGATCAATGCTACAAATGATGAATGCGTCTCGACTGTCAGCAAGCTTGTTCCAATGGAGGCTTGGATCAATGAATTCTTTCATCCGAGGACCCCCATACAATTTGATGGCGTGCAGGGGAAGATTTGTTATCAGCCGTGCAAGAGCGAGTCCGATCTCAACAATGCCAAGCTGCCGATCGTTGTCCTAGATGTGAAGTAGACCGACATATGTGACTGTAATTCGTTGCCTATCGAAACCCTGGCCAGTCTTGGATGATGTCGAGGGCACCTTACTCGTGTCGTCCACGGTTCCTAGTTTGAACTACGAGTCTACGACGATCATCTTGAGCATCTCGGTAGACGAAGGTTCGATTTCCTCAGGCTTACTCTCGTCATCAGATATCTCCTTGACATCGTCGGCATCGACAGTCCCTGGCTCTGCTTTCACTGCCACCCAAACCTCGACAATCCGAGTCTCAACTTCGTCGTCGTCCTCTTCCTCCTTCCCCGCGGATGCGAGTCGATGCCCACAGGGGATATCTGGGGCTGGATTGAACCTGACAACATTCAAGATAACTTACAACAAACGAGCAGCATCGAAGGAGGTATTAAATATTGCCTCCCGGTGGCTCCATTTGTTGGTCTCATAAACCAAGGTAAACCGAAACCTACGTTGAGCACAGTCTAAAACAGTCTAACGTTTTGAATTCAGGTGATGAAAAGCGAACCTGGCCACTCGGTCCAGGAATACACACACTCCGTTCATCTGTCTATATGCAATTCAGTGTTGTACCCAAGAAATACACGGACAGATCAAGGTCAATACACGCCACGACCAAAGACAAGCCCGAGCTGACTCTCGATGAAATCGCACTGAGCGACACCGTACGGCTGAACAGTATCCGTCACGTTCATGATGTACTCGTTGTTCCCCGTGTACGGCCCCCACTCCACTGTGGCACCTTCGTAATTGGGGTTCCCAGACCAAGCGAGTTCGGTCCATCGCTTGACTGCTTCTTGCGTCGTTGCCACTTGCTGCGAGGTGAGTGGTTGGTAAACGTTGTCTGTCTCCGCCGTCGCGAAGACGTAGTAAAGTTCGTCCGCATGGCATACTTGGCCTGGACAGGTTTCTGGGTTGGCTGTCATTGGGTTGCCAAGGCCAACAGCCCAGAGGATCTTGTATGCGTTTCCTGGGTTGGTGGTGTTCGCCTCGAGTGAAGCGAGGTAGGTCGATGGGCATCGGACGTAGTAGTCCGTGATGAGTCGCCCAAGCGTCAGGACAGCCCCGGAGATGCCGTCCTGGGACGGCGCAGTTTCATAGGGGTATAGTGTCGTCTGATTCAAGATCATAGAGACCTGCGTCTGATTGAAGGCGAGTGCAAGTTCGGCAGGGTACGAGGAAGGCGGGGAATCGGGTGCGAGTGTCGTCGGGAGGAAGTAGCAAAACTCGCACTCGTTCGTCGACCAGATAGTCGGCACCCGTGCATAGACACCATCCTTGATACTCCCCTCGATGTCGTTAAGCACATAATCTCCATCGACCACGATGTCCCAGGATAAGCCGAGGTTGTAGGATGCCATGACAACACTTTCGGCAGGTTGCTGCTGAACGCATAGGACGTCCGCCTCGGTCAGGACGTTGGAGGTATTGGATGCACATCCTAGATACTTGGCGACGGCGAGGGATGTGTTGAGAGCGAGCGCGGGAGAGTAGAAGGGGTTGCTGGTGCCAAAATCGGACTCGACAATGGCGGCACCTAGGAATGGACGTTCGTGCACAAATTCTTCTTAGATTGGAGGGTAAAAACTCACTGAAAAGGCCCTCGGTATAAGCAGGATTTGTGCCAAGAAGGTATCTAGTCATCGTCCCTCCTGCAGATTCTCCGTAAATGAGCACTCTGGTAGGCTAGCCCCACAGTGTCAGCATGATCGGCAAAGAACGAGGGGAAGAAGACACATACATCACCGCCGAATGACTCGATGTTGTCTTGAACCCAATGAAGCGCGAGCAGAGCGTCCTTGAGAGCAGCATTCGACGCGTTGAACCAACCCAGCCCGGACAGGCGGTAGTTAATGGTAACCAAGACCACACCACCATAAGACACGAGGTTGGTCCCGTCGTAGACGTTAGCTAGTGAGGGACCAGCATAACCAGATGTTGTCATGTTGAATGGGAACGGTCCACTGTCACCGGTGTTGAGTCCTCCACCATGGACTACGGGAATATTAGCACGAACAACCACTGTGCAAGACGAACAAGCATACTGAAAAACATGACAGGCAGTCTGGGGGCGGTACCGGTGCTCTCCTGACCTATCGCAACGGGGGAGTACACATTCAGTTGAAGACAGTCCTCTGCCGTGTAGAGGACATGGCCGTTGTCAGCGTCGGGAACCTACAATACCGTTAGATAACAGAGTTGGCACCAAGCGAGGGACTTACCTGAGCACACGAAGGACCATACTCGGTAGCATCGCGCACGGTGTGTGAAGAGACTTGAAGAGGGATCGGAGGCTGGAATCGGTTGGTCCCGGCAGGCGAGTCAGCATATTTAATACCCAGGAACCTCCACGTGAACTTGTCACGGAACCCGCGAAGTATACCAGCGGTTGGCGTGGATACATCGATTTGACGGGAGGTGTCGTAGCTCGTCACATTAGAGCGAGAGAAAGGAGCAGAATTCGTACAGAGCGCTGGTAAATTTGCAGAAAGGTCCGGAGAGAATGAGGGATCATAGGGTGAAGGAGGACTGAGAGAGAAAACAGTACACCCGGCTTCAACGATGCAATTTAGCACTAGTGCACGTTCATATCACTTTGGCACCTACAGTCTCCGGCGATCCACAAATGTTGCGAGGGCGGCAAGGCGGCACCATGCCTGCTCGACGTGAGGACGCTGGTAAGGTTTTCAGCGGTAAGACCGGTGCTAAGAGGTGCTGTCAGCAAGCTCTCTTGAAGATCGCTGCAGGTCTTTTGTGCTTCTTTGCAAGTCATAGGTGACTTCAGCAGCAACGCACTGGCCCGGTTAGGGTTCGAGGGGTTGAGGTCATTATTCGAAACGACGACAACATCAGTTTGGAAGGATTGAGCAGCGCAGAAGGTTGTGAGGAAGAGAAGGACGCTCAAACGAGCGGCGAACTTGAAGCTTTGGGGGAATGACAATCTACCAGCCATCTTCCTCAACGAGGTCTCCAAGACCGCCCAGAAACCTTCTTAAATGTTTGTCAGGACAATTAAGCACCGTACCAGCTGACCCCACGGGATACCGCTTCATATGTTCGAAGCCGCAATTTCGTCATGATTCCCGCCAACGATTCGGCGTTGAGAGTCCGCCTGACGATATCAGATGCACTCCTCGTGGAGCTATTTAAATAGTCTGAGAGAAGCGGCGGAGTTGCAGAGTGTGCATAGGGCGCTCTAGGGCGCACTTCACCTCGAGTTTCAAAGGAAAAATTCACTACTTAACCGGGGGCATTGATTGCTGTGGTGAGCTGGGTCAAAGAGATTTACTAGAAAGCTGAACTCACCTAGTTGCACCAAACGCATCGAAACACACACTCCAAGCAATCAAAAAATGCCAAAAATCCCACACTCGGTTCAACTTGGTTCAGGTGATCCATCACCAGAAATCATGAGGCGCATGACGAACTCGTGGAATAAACGAGGCTAACGATCAATGGGATATATTCCTTCCCATGAAACCATGCGTCGTTCCTCTTCCTCAATTAGGCAAGTTACAAATCGACGGAAAAATCTCGCGAGTTGCAAAGGATGTCATCTGAAGCATCTGGGTGTCGTCGCCGGACCTCGAAGCACCAACTAAGGAACAACGCTCCTAGCCAATCCAAGAAACACAAAACTGGTACATATCACATACATTCGGAAGCCAACTGTCTGTTCAATCTCCACCACATGAGCCATCGGATGATCCGTTTGGCTATCTTTACCGAAAACACAACCCTTCCTTCCTCGAATGAAATCGAAGGCGAGGAGCTTGAGAGCTGTTGCCGCACAGCGTTATGCCTGTCGTCCGGGAGGCTGGGGTTTATGTGTAACGGGGGTACCAACCATCGTCAATCCAAGAGACACTGGAAAAACTGGTAGCTCGAAAAGTTCATTACATACATGCAGAAGCCTACTGCTTATTCAATCTCCACCATATAGCCAGCCTTAGCCATCGGATGATCCGTTCGGCTAGTATCTTCACCGAAAACACAACTCATCCTTCCTCGAATGAGATCGAAGGTGAGGAGAGGTTTGGGGGTTCGGAACGGTTGGAGGTATTTGAGATGGCGGCAGCTCGACAATGATGTCAGACTTCCGAGGTCAGCCACACATTTGTCCTGGCTGGCATCAATCGCGAATTTCATGATACTAGAACTTGTAGAAGCTGTGTTGCGACTACCCGAGACCCTGCAGAAGCCTCTAGCATAGCCGTCTTTAGATGCGGCGACGCGCATGAGAACACTATTGGAGGAGAAAGGTCCTGGTAGTGTAATAGCGAAGATGTTATGGATGTCGATGGAAAATGGGAGTACATGGCCCTCCTGGGGTTCTGGGAGTATGAAATCAATGCAGTCGAAGCCTATGTGATTGACCTGGCACAAAGACTTGAGGAACCTGATGTTAGTTGACCCACTCAGAGGGTCAACTATGGAATCTCGGAGGAGGGTCGTGGCGTGCACGGACCCATCGAAGACGCATTCGTGCGTGAGGCGAAGGACGGGAATGCCGTTGCAGAGGGGATGTGGATCGACAGGCAAAGTGAAAGCTTGCATTATATCACCCCCAACGCACAGGATGTATGTGCTCGAAAGGAGAACCCGGGTCCACGAATAGCGCATTCCTTCCTGGGATTTCGTGAGCAACATAACAATCACCTTATCCAAAACCTACCCATTTGGGAGGTTCATAAACGATGCGAGTTCGTGTATCGAAGATTAAATCCCACTCAAACCTTTCGCCGATGTGCAGGAACGGTGCTATCCCATTCATGAAACGCATAGAAGTAATATTGTCGCTTTGAATAGGGAGATCCATGGCGAATGAAAATTCCAGTGGGCTGGAAGCACTGTCATTCAGGTCCACTCTGAACTCCAAAATTTTCATATTCAAGTTCCTGTTGCACAGAACACGATGCCAGTGAGGAAGTGAATCAATTATTTGAAGACGGTGTCAAGAGAACGCACGGAAGGTACATACCGTTGAAGCAGAGGCATTCGTCGATCGTGGAGCCCACTGATCGCGATATAAACTCGCTCTCCTTCGCTAGATGACATCGAACATGAAAACCAGTCGGATATCAACCCTTCATCTTTCCATATGACCTTTCGGAATTTGAATGGTTTCCGAATCCTTTGATTGATTCTGTAGAGCACGATCTTGTTGGATGACTCGCAGGTGACGACCCATTTCCCGTAGATGAATTCAATAGGGCCTTTTCTTGGTGCTTTGAAGCGGAGCCTCGAATATGATACCTCCCCAATGTCCTTGTTGGTCCAAGCCCGCGCAACCCGACCTGATTGCACCAGGACACGCTCGAGATAAGGAGTTGGTTGATGAGGGAATGGCCCGCACGGACGAGGCAAGCATGCAGACGCATACAGATCTTCCCAAAGTTTACGATCGCCCGTAATAGCATGGAATCGCTTCGAGGCCTAGAGGAATGCTGCATCAGTAAGTTACGGAGAACACAACTGCAGTTGAGTCGCCGAAAAAAAGTCCAATACCCACCTGTCTCACGCGGATGACGTCCAGCGGGTTTGCATAGCTGAGGATCTGGCAGATAATTTCATCTGGGAGAGAGTTCCCTTGGGATTTCATGGCGTTCGTCCCAGTGTGGCCCGGGACTAACAAGATGGAGGGGTCTGCCATTGGTCTGCCATGTAAATTATAGGGGAAGGGCGTTCCTAGTTTCCCAAATCAAGGTAAAGTACATAGAACCCGGGGAACTTTGCCCTGAAATCTCACGCGCACGCTCGAAGGTGGTCGACGTATGACATCGAGCAGCCATCGAGCAAGTCCTTCCCTCAAAGTCTCTCTTTAAAATCTCAAGCTCCGGGGAAGAATTGGGTCTATCAACATGTGCTGCTGTCGGATCGCTAGTACTACCGTGGCAATGATCCTCCTCGCTCCCTTCGCCCGTAACATAGCCAAACTCCCCACGTACGCCATCAAAACATAAGTATGAGATATGGGGAACTCGGTAACGATGTACTCGCTAGGTACACAGTTCTATTCCATGAAGCGAACGAGACATTTGGACGACTCATTCCAAATCGTCATCTTTACTTGAATATTACTAGTCTTGGGATCTTGTCAAGGACTCGGAGTTGTGGTCGCCTTGATCTACTTTGCCATCCATACGGTAGTGGGTTTCAATAGGGACACGCCCGATGTCTCATCCAGATTCCAGGTGGATGCACTTGAATGACGACGTAAAACTAGCAACTAACCCAAAAGTTAGCGTGCATGAACATGAATGTAAACTTAGTACCCACCTCATTTACACACTCATACTCGACGACGGACGTCAGATCACTTGAACCAACGACGATCTTGCGAGACGGTTGCGTGACGAAGCGGTAGACATCACTCGGTCGCGTGATGTCACCCAACGTCTCACTCATACACGTGGAGATCGCGTTTTGCCCATGGCTTGCGTGTCCGCCTTATTTCATTAACGATCTAATCCCGCGCGCGAGCGATCGAGAGGTGGCATCGATTATCTAAAAAAAAACTGGCAGCCTCGTGTTTGGGGCATTCACAAAGGCTTGACCTTGATTCGAGTCTTTAACCTCTTCGACTCACTCTCCAGTGTCCAAGAAGCAAGAGGGAGAGCGACAAGTGTCCATTCCCAGCGAGCCGCTGACACCCATCGGTTACCCCACGACCTTGCGAGATCAGATTACGCTGCAGAGCGTGCGGGTAAGATGCGTTACAGGGATGCCAACAGCAACAGTGGTGAGCTTCCCGATCTGAGCCTACGCCAAAGATGACGCATCGTACTGATCGTTTGTCTCTTCCTTCGTTGACTCGAATCTGGAATGGCAAGACTCCTCCTATGACATCGTCCAGGTTCAGGCAAAACCACGTCGTCACCCGCGTGCTCCAACCACCGTACAGATCTTGCCTGATGACTTCGATGCCATGACGCAGGACTACGAAACAGCCGCCCCGACGGAGATGTTTCTGAACGATGGCGTGACGGAGGTGAAAATGGTGAAAGATGGGATGGATCCGGTTGTGGACGACGATCCGCGGTATAGCCGTGTGTATGGGGAATGGGCCGCCAGGCACGAAGTCCATCGTCAGGAGGCACCATTGCCTTCCGACTTTGAAAAGTATATGGAAGAGGTGTCGAGGCGCCTCCAGGAGGTAGGCGTCGACGAGCAAGGGAACTTCCAAGATGCGACTATTCGGGCTCGTGGCGGGATGCCCCCAAGACTCTACCAGCCACAACCTCAACACGCAGGAGAAGGAGGGCGAGGGGAAAAGGTAACCATGTGGAGAGAAGAAGTTGCGCGGAACGATGTGGCGTTGGGCGAGTTTGGCGAGTCGGTGGCGGGGATGACCGACACTATTCGGCGGAGAACGTACACCATGGATCAAGCGACGATTAAGCCGAGAGGAGTAGAAGTGAGCCTATGATACCTTCAAAGGGTTCAACAAGAGCGCTGATGTTCTGTAGAACCTCCAAGCCGCGCTGCGACGGAGCCCGTCGAGCGCATCTCAATCGTATCGATCTGAGAAGATGTATACGCCATCGGAGCTGAAACCGCATGGCACACCCAAGCCACAAAAGGCTGCTGCGATTACGGTCAAACGTGACAAGCGCACAAGAGACCCGAGCCCGACTCGATCGGAGAGGATCTACACATTGGCGGAGCTCAACGCCCTCGCAGTGCAAAGTTTGAAGAATTCACCTCCTCGCTGCAACGCGTTCAATGGACAGGAACTCCACAATGCCGGAAGCGCGAGCAGTTCGCCTCCTCAAAACGTGAACAATAGGCATAAAGCAAGTCCGACTTTGCCATCCAGAAGTCGATCGTCATCCACGTCATCCATAGAGGGCGTCCTCATGTCCTGCCAGCCTTCTCTTCTGCATATCGCTCCGGTATTGTCTAGCCTTGGAATCCGACGACGGGAACATCTTCGTGCGTTCGCGAGGCTGAGAGAAGAGACGAGGGACAGAGAAATGAAGGAAGAGATGCTGAAGCAAGGAGTAACGATGCTAGAGTGGGCAATTTTGGTGGATAAAATACAGGAGCTCTGAGTAAATCAGCGACTCCATTTCCACCCCATGTTCTGGTACGCTCGGCTGAGCCATTTCCTGGGCATGTTCGCTGATAAGATCAGCTGCAGTAAGATGCTAAAGAAACGTACCCACTCTTTCTAGGAACGACTACGATTCCATGCGTATGCGATATATGTTGGATGTGTTGGTAACTTGGTGTAGTATGATTGAGCAAGGGAAAGGAAAACTTGCAAGAAGTCCAAATTAGCTAGCTCCCACGATCGTTTGGAAATTACTAACCGGTAAACCCGTCAAATGCCTCCTTGATTCACCTCAGCAATTTGGAACGGGTAGGCTACCGAATTCGAACGCTTTCGCAGTTCTACTTTGATCCACATCGAGAGAAATAGAATCGACACGGTTCAGTGCGGTGTCGCTGACACCGAATCGTATCTAACTTGAATGCTCTAACCCGGCGGGAGTCTAACTTACCTACTCAACATCAGATCATATGAACGCCCCGACTTAGTTGTCCAAGCACTCAGAGAGATGATTGCGCTTCAAAGAATTGCCATGTCTACTGGCAGCTGTCGCGCAATGCGACGGGAGTTGCAGGTTCCCCTCACCTCAGTCACACCGGAGGATTTCCCACCATCACTGACATGGGGACTCGATGGGAGTATCGGAATTCTTCGTCCTGTACTTTCCCTCCTCTCTCCGATAGTATCCCCAAAAGCAGTCTATCATGTCAGCGGACGCAAAAGTTTGGTTCAGTGAGCATTCTTTCCCATATGAATTTCCTCTATCCTGATCTTATATCCAGTCACCGGCTGCTCTTCGGGCTTCGGGCTCTGTATTACCGAGTATGCCCTGAAGAACGGTGATAGGGTCGTCGCAACCCTGCGCAAACCAGAAGTTCTCTCCGATTTGGCTGCAAAACATCCAGAAAACCTTCTAGTCCTTACGCTTGACGTTACCTCGCCTTCAGAGGTGATCGCTGCCTTCACTGCAAGTCGGGAAAAGTTTGGTCGCATTGATGTCGTCGTAAACAATGCTAGGTTCGGCGTCATAGCGGAAGTAGAAGGCACCACCGAACGCACTGCGCGAGATGTTTTTGAAGTTAACTTCTGGGGTGCGTCGCATGTAAGCAGGGAGGCAGTTAGGTTCTTCCGCGAAGAGAATAAGCCGATGGGGGGGAGGTTACTCCAAGTATCGTCGTTGTCGGGCATTCGCTCCTCCGCCGCGAGTGTGTACTATTCTGCTAGGTGAGTTTTTTCATATTGACGATCGATCCGATGACTGACGCAGCGCATAGCAAATTAGGTAGGTCGTTGTGATCCAAGAGATTGCCGTCTGACTAGCTGACCTTCCTTGGGTAGCTTTTGAAGCCCTCAGCGAAGGCCTAGCAGCAGAACTCGACCCAGATTGGAACATCAAGGTAAACATATCCGATTATCTCCCAGGATCTCTCGCTAATTCACCACTTTCACATATCGTCATGGAATCTCCGTAGGTGACCATCCTCGAACCTGGTCCATTTCGCGCGAAATGTCCCACCGTCAATGTTGCAGAAAGTTCGGAATCCAATGTTGTAACCGATCCAATCCACCCGGCATACACTGATCCCGCGTTGCCGACGATGCAGTGGCGTGCGATGCTGGCGAATTCTGATCCGGTATTCAACGGTCCCGACAAGTTCGCAGATGTAGTCTACAGGGCTGCTTACTTGGAGGACCCTCCGATGAGATTGCCTGTGCACAATTCGTAATCCTGAGACCGAAAGGAAAGGAATTGATTGAAACTGCTGATAAGTGGACTTCATGGTCTGAGGATGTATTTATAATTTCTGAAGGATTGAATGGTTCATGCTCTCGCGGTTTGACGAAGGAATCTCGCCATATGTCTCATTTAGCTTGTATATTGTATCATAGTGCCTGCATGGATGTTGCCACTCCGGCTGGTCCAAACACCTGTACATAACGCGTCCTGTACGACTTCCGTCAAGCTTCCATCAACACGCGCCAGAACTCGTTTGAAATCAGAGAAGATATTCGTAACTCTTTACGGTTGGCCGATTCTGAGTCTGTGCTTCACATGAATCCGGGATTTTCACACGTCAGCTCAGAGGAACAGGGGACCGGGCCAGATACATCCATTCCTCGTGGAGTAGTCGCTGCAGAGGCACCATCCGACAACCCCAGCTCTCATGCCAGCTCTACCACTGGTGTACATGCACGTGGCAAACGTACCGCGATATTTATCCAGGACGAATGTCTCAAACATCGCTTTATACGCTCGCGCGATGTTTCAGGCATCGTTGAGCGCCCCGAACGGCTCCATGCAGTCAAACTTGGCTTCGCCGCAGCGATTTCACGTATCGAGGAGGTTGAATGTGCCACATTTTCTAGGGGAAATGAGGCAGATAGTGCTGCTGCCCGGGGAGAGGTGGCATCTGCAGCTTCAGGGGCCGACGAACTTGCCGCTGCACTGGAACGCATGGCGATCGCACCTACCCCAGCGAGTCAGTCACTTCGTACCTCCTCAATCAGAATTCGTCGAACATCAGCATTGGTTGCGCTCCTTAGCAATCCGGCCGTAAAATACATCCACGGAGACGTCGACGGGGATGTTTACCTCGAGAACCTCGTCGCTTGGGCGCGCGACAGCCAGGAGAACATCACAAAGAAGGGCTCGGAGATTCCGGAAGGGATACCACCGCTTGACTTGTACCGTCAGTAATTTCAACGATTCTGACGTTCGACATACAAATGTGACCTATGGGTATTTTCATCATAGTCTGCCCGGAATCGATCAACGCAATCCAAGGCGCTATTGGCGCTGTATGCGAGGCGGTTGATGTTGTCGTTGCAGCCACTCGAATATCATCTTCTGTAGGGTTCGACGATCCCGAAGCTTGCGAACGTGCGTTCGTTACGGTTCGTCCACCGGGACATCATTGTGGGGAAGATACGCCGTCTGGATTTTGTTTCGTCAACAACGTGGCCGTTGCAGCTGCACATGGTATGTCCTTGGCGACCCGTAGGTGTCTCGTTCTCAAAGCTAGATTGCCAGCCCATTTGAATCACGGGATACAAAGAATTGTCATCCTTGATATTGACCTCCATCATGGTTCGTGACTTTATTGATGACAATGGCTTCCAGAATAATGCTTTCTTCAGGGAATGGGACACAGTCGATCGTGTGGCAGATAAACGAAGAAACGTATCGACAAACCCTCGAGTCTGAGCTCTCTCCCACAGATGGGCCTCCTGAAAAATCAGGTCCTCGAATATTTTATGGTTCTATTCATGATATACTATCATTCCCCTGCGAGGTTTGTCCTCCACCGGAGCACGATTTCGAGCTGATGTTTCATTTTTGACTACGTAGGATGGGAAACCGGAGACGGTCCAAGCAGCATCTACGTCGATTCACGGACCTCATGGACAGTATATCGAAAACATACATCTTCAAAGATATGGTTCGGAGGCGCACTTCTGGGACGTTCTCTACCCACGGCATTACGTCAATCTCTTGCAACGCGCTCGAGAGTTTTTGGATCAAACCGGAGGCCCTGGTGACGATGTCCTTATTTTCATCAGGTACGATCAATGATTGTCCCTCTCGTGGTCATGAAGCAATGTTCACCGCTTCTTGCTCTATGTAGCTGCGGTTTCGATGCGTGTGAACACGAGTTCCCGTCCATGTCCCGGCACAATCGTAAAGTTCCCGTGGGATTCTACCATAGGTTCACTCGCGAAACGTGCAGGATGGCAGACGTCTATGCACAGGGCCGAGTCGTCAGCGTACTCGAAGGCGGGTATAGTGACCGTGCGCTGACGAGCGGGGCTATGGCACACCTCTACGGGCTAGTCGATGGATCCCTCTCGGCGCGAGCAGGAGTTTCTCGGTCAGAAGAGTGGGTTGATGAGACCTGGTGGGACGAAGCAAACTTGGTCAAGGCAAGTGACTGGTGTAGTATGAACTTCGTATTCCCACTTCATGCTCACGCCCATTTGTACAGCTCGAGAAAACGGCCAAGTCGCGCAAGTCGGCCGCCCGCACGTCGGGCGTAGGCATCGGCGCAGATGGGTGGCTCGCTCGCGCTGTGGAACTTCTACCCTTGCTTGGTGTGGACACAAAGACGCCCTCCTCTTGGGGTACAGGCACGAACACGTGGGTGCCACCGACGTCGATGACGTTGCGTGAGCGTAAGAAGCCAGGGTCCGACACTGGGAGCGGAAGAGGGACACCGCCAGATTCTGAAGGGCGGAAGAACGATGGTAGGTCTGCTACAGGAAAGCGGTCAGCGAAGAATGCAGGCACAAGTGTCGAGGTGTCACCATCCCCTACTCCGGGTGAGGAGGAAGGTGTGCGCTCGGAGAGGAAATTGCCGAGGGTCATATTGCATGTTCGTCCTCCCCCTGACACGACTGGATAATCGATCCGATACTGGGCGCGTGTTGCATAGACCGTGTCGTGTATATGTTTATATGTCGTCTGGCTGACGAGGCAAACGTGCGCTCCAGAGCTCGGGGTGGTATGAAAATCACTAAAATTGCTTTGACCAAGCTGACCAATAAATCGATTAATCGTGATAGACAAAGTACTCCTATTCGACGCGTTAGCGTTTGAACACGACATGAACTCAGACAACTCGTCGTCACTCACGGAAGAATCGCCCCTGCTCGTCGAACTGGGTGACTCGGACATGCTCAACAGCACTCACTCGTACACGCTATACGACTGGATCGAACTTGCCAAACAATCCGACCAAGTGGTCGCCCGTGTCGTCCACTATAAACACCGCCCACATTACTACCAGCACGACTATGTGTTGATTACAATAGAGTCGCCTGCGAGCCAGCCAGCGGAGACACCAATGACAGTCATGATCACCCGTGACATCCATGGGCCCAACTTCCTCTCCTGGTTTTCACTCTTCGGCGAAACAAAAGTTCGGTTCTCGGTGCTCGCCACAGGCAAAGACGAACACATCCATGATGCCCTCGTTGGCGAGCCACTCAATTGGACAAGGGACAAAGCCCCACCACTCCGGGAAATCACCCTCCGCATAACCTTGTTCGCACCACCCCGTCTCATCCTTCCAAATCACTGTCGCGCATTCACGTCGTACATCCTGCCGGTCATCAGGGGTATATTCAAGAGCGACGGGACCGTTTGTCTCCCAACAGGTTCCCGCGATTTTGTCCCTTGATTGGCGTTCGAGTGTCAGACTGCCCGTCTGTAGGAGAGGTCGTGAGTCATACTATAGGGGCTTGGATCAAGTCGGCCGATATGCTCGGAATATCAGAGGTGAGCAGTTATTGGTGATGATTTCAACGTGGATTCGAATTGAGGTGCCGTGCAGCTGGAGCGCCCATTGTGACTTTAATGACAACAACGCAACTCCCCGGGGGTTCTTGTATTGCTGATAACAAATCTTCCCCTGCACTCCATCAAATTGTATGGAAGTTTGAGCATAACAGAATTCGTTGATCCAAGCCTCCATTTGAACAAGCTTGCTGACAGTCGAGACACATTTATCGTTTGTAGCATCGATCATGAACTTGACACTATAATACTTGTGATCCGAAGCTTCGGAAATCTTGCACCACCCCCTGGCATATCCATCATCAGAGGCCTGGACAAACATATGTGCTATAAAATGATCTCTGGAGAATGGAGTGCCGACCTCGCAAATGTCAACCGTGAAGGCACAGTGCGTGTCCATGGACATTGGGAGGACAGCACCAGAAGAGAACCTTGGTAATGCCAGGTCGACACAAAAGGTTTCATAATGATGTTTTTTGGAGTTCCCCATAAGAGCCTGATACAAGTCGACCCAGTCAGCGGATCAATGATGGAATCATGAATAAGGGACACTGCCAATACACAACTTGCCTAGATCGAGGAACAGGGGCAACGCATGGTATCATGGGAAAGAATATCTCCCGGCGCGTGAAGAAGAAAACATACACTCGTACATATGGACTTTCTGAACCTAAACTTTGAGTCGCTTCACTTCCCATCTGACCTCGTTCCCATCTTTCGCAAGCACGATGACCTTGCCACCAGACTCGTCCCAATGATCCAATCTCCGCAACTTCAAGCACTTATTTCCAATAACACTGGCCGCCATGTCGTTCTTCCGGACTCTGCTGAGCTCGGACGGCGACAAAGACATCGGAGAGGACGTCGCCAGCGTTGCGAGCGTCAACGTGGAAACTTCGTAGAAGAACTTGACGCCCACGAACGTGGTAAGTTCCGTGAGCGGGGCAAGCACCGTCGCCCAATCTGCCACATTCGTAGCGATGGTCTGAGATGGGACTGTTGCCTTGCCTGATACATCGCCGCGACGCGTCGATAGGTGCTGTGGTTGGACGTCGTTCGTGCGCTTGGTCACGTCCAACCAGGTGAGCTTGGGAACGCACTCTGCGAGTCGTTTGACATCATCAAGGTCGTTCCAACCGGCGAGCTCCATGCGCTTCACCGAACCTCCACATGCCCTGAGGCTGGTCAGAAATGAGTGATCCCACTCCAGGCCCGACAGGGTGATCCCCTTGAGGACCTCCAGGGGACGAGGTGTGTCTGTTGAACAACTAAGAATAGCGGTGGCGATAACCTTGCCGCACCGGAGCTCACGCAGTTTAGGGAGTGCGTTTGGGGATAAATGAAGCGTTGGTCCGCTCCAGGTCGCTGATCGGTCCAAGGGAAGATCCAGGTGCAAAACTTCGATGTTGTTATGAGCAGCGAGAAAGACCGAGGCGGATTCGAGGCTGTAGGCAGTCGAGCAGCGGAGGTTGGTGAGAGTCAGGGACCGAAGAGAAGGCCAGCGGGAGCAGAGGAAGAAGTCATCTGCTGCTGGGAGCTGTTGGCCTTGTACACGCCTGTGTTCATATCCAATGACGAGGGACTAAGGGACAACAATCAGATATCACGTCGACCACATCTCAAGTATTTCGCTTACCTCGAGGTTGGGGCAGCTGGTTAACATACCCGAAATACGCGCTATTGTTGGCGTCTTTGAAGAACCAAACACATGCTTAGTGGCCTGCAGCACGACTGACTTTAATTCGGGCAACTGTGATTCCATTTGTTAGGAAGGATAACAGGCCATCACCCTTCACTCACCACGGGCGCTGATTTGGGCTTCGTGGAGTTATCGGGATGGGTATATGGGCTGAATGTAAGATTGTCGTTGATTGTAACTTCACAGATCGTTTGACATTTCATCAACGTAGCCCAGATGCTGTCTAAGGATATGGTCGAATGATTGGAGGACCAGTGCAACGACCGGAGCGCGGTCATCCTTGCTAGAGCGGCAATCAGATAGCGCTCTTGCTTTGAATGCAAGGTTAGCTCATCATCTGACGACTCCAGGTCGGTGTCGGTTGTCGTGATATCGGAAGGGAGAACAAGCTGTTTTGAAGATCGCTCGTCGATAATCTCAAGCCTGCGAACGTTGCGTGCGAGCGAACGGTTTACAATCAGGTGGTTCCACAGCTTGACAGAGCTGACTTTTCCGCAGACGATGCGATAGTCGTAGTGTCTGGGAAAGACTACGCTGTACATGCGCTGGCATGAAAGGGCAAGTGCGAGCAAGTCTCGCTTCGAATCGATTTGGAAAGCGATCGCATCAAGGATTTCCGTCGGTTGACGCGTGAGTGTACGACGAGAAGGTGAAAGTCCAACGAAGGGTTCCACGATGGTGAGGAGGTGGAGCGAGAGCTTGTGTTCGTCAGCGGTGAGCTTGTACTGGCAACCACTGATCCTGGCTGCGAGCGAACCGAGCAGCTTCCTCAGCGCGTTGATAGCATGGAATGGGTCTGTGCGGTCATAGGAGTGGAGATTGGTATTGACCCCTGCAACCCGTCGCGCAACCTGCTTCAAGTTGGGGGTGATCGGGAGCGCCTTCTTCCCCTTCACCGCTGTTCGGGGCGTTGTGGTCGCCATCAGATTGATAGGCAGCTCGGCGCTAGTTCTCCCACAGCATACTTATGGTCCCTATGACTCGTCCCTGCCATCACTGAAAAGTCAAGTTATTCCCAAGGCATGGTCGGAATCAATCAAGGAGTGTATCGCCATCACGTGATCGCGTTGTCGTGTTCCATATACGCGACGCGTCTTTCGGCACGACGTCCACGCCGCTCGCAATGGACGATGGCTACGAAGAGTACTTGTACTCGATCGACGACGACGAGATACCTGAAGAAGACGTCAGTGACAACGACGTACTGGACAACATCGATGAAGACCAATTGCGTGCAGAAGCAGGTCCAACTAGTGTCGCACTAACGGCTGTGGATGAGAGTGGCGACCAACAGCCACTGGAGTCCGATACCTCGGCGTCCAAATCTATGGAGATGTGCAAAAGGTCCGTTAGTACCAGTTCCTGTCGGTTCTCTGACTGAGATTAGAACACTTAATTTTAGAGTGTTGATTGAAAGTGAGCTTGGCTCATTGCACACGGCTGCCTTGCTGGACTGAGCAATTTGAATTAGAATTCGGGTTCTCGGATTACAAAGGGAAACAGAAAGAAATAATTGAGGCAGCCGTCTCAGGTTGGTAAACATCAATACATGGCCGAGTCCCGGTTAACCGTCTACTCAGGTATAGATGTCTTCGTTCTTGCACCCACGGGCATGGGCAAGGTAGCCTGTCCAATTATGTTTAACCATTCTGTGGTCTCACGATCTGCAGAGTCTATGCTTTCAGATCCCAGCCGTTGTTGGAGATGTGCGTCCCTCTGATGTAGATTGAAAACAATCAGCTGACGGCATGTTTCTAGTGTGGTGTTTCAATCGTTGTTTCCCCGCTACTTGGTGAGTGAATACTGTTTGTGTCACGGTACATATTCATGTGTTCTCGGTAGCTCTCATGAAGAACCGTAAGCTCACCTACTAGCTTGATCTGCTGACCACTACTCACAATCTTTACCCTTACAGAAGTGACAAATCTTCGCAAAAAAGGCATAGCGGCAGTGTCTCTAACATCTGAGACCCCCAAAGCGGAGAAGAACGAGGTAGCTCCAATCCCATATTCAAAAACTCGCACCTTGTTTAGTTCACATAGATACTGAGAGATCTGGCATCAATGAAACCGAAAAATCGTCTTTTCTACAGTTCGTCCAATTCAGGTTTTCCTTGACCCCATTCTTGACGTATCCCAAGCTACCCCGGAGAAGCTTTGCACACAAGACCTGATGCGTCTTCTTACGACTGTGCACAACAATGGTCGATTGAGCAGGCTTGTGATTGACGAGGTGTGTTGTTTACCATGACATGCAGTTGGCAGAATTCTGAAACGATGGGATGGCAGGCACATTGTATCTCAGTGAGTATGCCATATGCCGACACATCACGATCGCTCACGGTGCATCAGGAATGGGGTCATGACTTTCGAGAGGAGTATCGCAAACTTGGTTCTTTCCGTGACCGTTTCCCAGGTGTCCCTGTCATGGCTCTGACGGCGACGGCGACGAAGAGGTATGTTCAAGGTGTCAAGTTTCCGATTATATGCTCACTTTCCTCCAGTGTTCAGAGAGATATTGTCCGAACCCTTAGGATGGTGGAAGATAATCTCTTCACAGCCGTCCATCCGTTCAATCGCACGAATCTCTTTTACGAAGTGGGTCGATTCCCTGTATTCGTTTCATTCGATGGATGAGCCAATTTGTTAGGTTCGATACAAATCGGCACCGGATACCCTCTCATTAATGCAAGACATCCTGGAGTTTATCCAGGCTTTACATCAGCGTCGGAATCGTCCGTCCTCTGGCATCGTGTATTGTCGCAAGCGAGAAATGTGCGACGAACTCGCGAACTACCTTCGTGGAAAAGGTTTAAATGCTAGGCCATACCACCGGGGCGTCAAGTAAGTGGTAGTGGTTACACTGTCGCAAGTGGCCACTATAACAGTTGATGAATAGTGCAAAGACACTGAGCAAAACGCTCAAAGAGTGGGAGATTGGTGGATCGGGAGAAGGTGGTGTTGATGTTGTATGTTATGATCCGACATCCAGGTATCCTTGATTGTCTCACGTTCCTTCTCATTAGGTTTGCGCAACCATCGCCTTTGGTATGGGCATCGACAAGAGTGACGTTCGGTATGCACGTCTCAATGTATTCGAGATCATGGTCAGCTCACACGGTTAGATATATAATTCACTATGACCTCCCGAAGAGCCTGGAAGGTGAGGGTGTTGTTCTTCAATTAGAGTCATGCTAAGATGCTGAACGAACGGCAGGGTATTATCAAGAAACAGGTAGGATGCACTCGAGAGTAACTGGAACACGTGTTAAAATCTGTACATAGGTCGAGCAGGTCGTGACGGTCTGGTGAGCAAATTGTTGCTTCTTTGGGGTCTGTCTGATCCGTTACTACCAGCCCTCCCGCTGCATACTTTACTACTGTGAGATATTGTCCGTATCTTATGCATAGTGCTGACATTTCGAGCAGCACGAGAAGATGCCCTCCGTCTCCGTAAACTCGTATCTAGTGCGCATGCCAAACGACGAGACGCAGCGTCTTCAAGAAATGGACCCGAGCCCAGTCAAAGATCGATCGACAGCTTAGGAGCGGTATGTGAGGCGACAGTCAGCTGGTGTTCTCCTACTGATGAGCGCGCTGTAGCTCATAAGCTTCGCAGAGAATGCCACGACATGCCGTCATGTTGTAAGTATCGCCCGCTTGGACTTCAACTTGGGAGACGAGCTGACCTCCATTTACAAGTCTATCTGCAGGTACTTTGGCGAAATTATCGATGCAATGGATGACGACGTAATGGAGAGTATCTGCGACAAGATGTGCGACGTGCGTACTTTTTCAAGTCCCATATGACCACCCTTTCCTGCTAAGGCGAATGCATTCCTTGTGATATTAGGTGTGCAAGTTCCCCGACAGGACGCGACAGCGGAAGACCAACCTCTCTGAAGAAGAGCACGCCGCAGCTGTCATGTCACGATCTTCGTGGAACACTGGATACGAGGACGATGACGACTCAGACGCACGGAAACCCCAGCAGCAAGTACAGCATCAGCAACCACGACCCCCCGTATCGGCCGGCTTGGCCCCGGGACAGAAGACGCTGTGGGATTGCGTGAACTCGATGCCTCCCCAGGGCTTCAAGCGACCCAATGCACCTGGATCAAGCAAACCACCCGACTCAAAGAGGACGAAGGTTGAACTGGGAAAGCCGGCGAGTGCGAAGAATGCAAGTATGCCACCGCCACTCAGTAAGCTAATAATTTCTCGGGTTGCCGAGATATCGTTCTGATGACTTTGGGACGTTGAACTCAAGTAACGAGACCATATAGCTCTGCAAGCAGTCTGAAGAAGCCGTTCAAGACGCCTTTCAAGACTCCCTTCAAGACGCCATTGAAAACACTTGTCGAGACTCCAGCGTCGAAATCGAATGATGACGCTTGCTCAGTGCAGGATGACGAGATCCAGATCTTGGAAGGTCCGCCGCGCGTCGCATCGACGCCCGTTCGGAATCAGCACGTTGGGAAAGAGGAAGACGACGACGATGAAGTTGAGATTGTCGAGGTTTGCGTGAACATAGAGCCAGGGATTGTCGATGCAGATGATGTCGGGGAGATATCTGATGACGAGAGTAAGGAAATCGAATCTTCGTCTGCCGAGTTGCTCAAGATCGTCATAGTGACAATAGAACTTCCGGATGTGAAGATGGACCTCGAGGCAAACTTCTCGCGCAAGATCCCTGTGGGCACTCGTTTCCATCACGAATACCTTTCCATTGGAATACTAACCCCGAGGCTTTGCAGTTGGACACTCGGACAGACGTGTTTGATTCCATCCGAAGGGCGCTACATCGCGCATTTCCTCTGGACGACGATGCCGCCTGGGGCAGCCTCCAAAGAGCACCGTCCAGCATGGAAGGCAGGTATGGACAACCTATGGCGCGCCATTATTTAAAGGTGATCTGATGGAGTCTCAGGACGTTGGTGCTCGCAGACGCTGCCAAAAAGATCGAGTATTCCATTCAGATCATGTCCGCAACCCCCTCGGGTTATGGGGACCGAGTCAAAAGCAAAATACGGACCATCAGCTCACTGAAGGGGAAAGCCGCAACAAGTGTCGCTCGCGACCTGTTCAAAGATGACGACCTGGCAGAAGTGGGTGAAGACCTCAGAGGTGCCGTGGAGTGGTGGCACAAGATGCAGAAAGGGAAAGCTGGTGCATGAACGTTACATCGAGCATCACATGCCCACGTCCTTCGATGTATCAAGGTGATGTTCCCCTTTCCAGTCGCAAAAAGAATTTGGGCTGTGCGATAGAGATTACTCACCAAGCGAGCTGTCTAAAGGTCTTATAGAAACATATTGCACCAGTTGGACGACTCACCAAGAAAGCGGTTAAAACTACATGGAAGTGTGAAGGCTAGGATGAGAGAATTCCCCACTGCGGGTATGTGTATCGGAACGCTGATCAGAATGTGCGTCTGCGTAAGCGACGCGGAATACCCTTGTGTAATTCCTTGTGGCACCTGGTGGATAAATGAGCATCGGAAAAGATCATCAGTCAGTGCTTGAGCTTGCCACTACATACCAGCTTTGTACGAAGTTCCGGAAAGACGTAGAAAGTTCGAGTTCGCGTGTGGAAGAACAAATTAAGACCAGCGATGTACACAAACGGGGAGTTGGCGGCAACAAGGGTCAACGAGATTGATTCGGTTTCAACTCTAGGGACCTCCAAAGAGTCGCAAAAAACGGGTCCATGTTCCTCGTCAATATTGAACTCCAGAAGCTTCAATTCTCTGCAATGCAAATATATAAAGGTCATACCAGTCTACTAATAGACAACGTGGATACCGTGCATCGTCAATTAAGACATAGATGAGTTCTCCTATAGAGCATACGTCCCATCTTGTGATCGATGCTTCGTTTTGCCATAGGATCCGTGCCGGGTGTGTATCCGAGTCAATGTCGTACAGCATAATGTTCATTGACGACTCGCAAGTGAAAAACCATTTACTGGGGACGAATCTAGGAATCCTACCATGCAGCGGATCCGGTCTGATGGGAATCTCTTTGCATGAGATCTCTTGAAAGGGCCCAGTGACCCACGACTGTTCGAATCGTACGGACTGCATCAGAGTACGCTCGAGAAACTGAGCTGATTGGGAAGGAAATGGCCCAGGTGGGCGAAGCAAGCGCGCGATCGCGTAAAGAACCCTCCAAAGCTCGGTATCGTAGGTGATATCACGGAAATGCTTTGAAACCTATGTATATCGTGGTCAACTTGAGAGTGATCTCGACGTGGATCGGGCTCACCAATCGAGCCCGGTGGACAACCTCCAGGGGGCTGGAGAAAGACAGGATTCTCCATATGATCTCATCGGGGAAAGAGACGTTGGGGGTCTCCATGCTCAACTCAAACGATGCTGAGTGCTGAGCTTGATTCTGTCACTGGCAAGTACATCTTCGTGACGCGTGACGCATGCGTCAAGAACTTGTCACGCATGTGACTTGAATTCTCTGGTGCCGCTCACCACTACGTCACGATCCAAGAACTAATCAAAAAGAAAAATCCCGAGCCATCAATCAGGTCTCCCAAGGGCCATTGAACGGTGGGTATTCTGGGGACACAAGTGAACGAAGGAAACCTTGTTCAAAAACTTGAATGGCCCGGTCGGGCTGCGGACTCAAGATGCACCTCATGCACCAGCAGTTACAACCGAACCACTAGACGTGTACAGACGAGATCGGTCAAATGGAAAGAAGTCAATCAACCAATTCAAAATGTGTCAATGGACATGCCTCGAGGACCTTTTCATCAAGATACCCATCTCTCCAGATTGATGTGTTAGACGTGTGAACACGAACTACGCGGTGTTTGACCGTATCCTCGCCGACCAGACGCTAATCCCCTCCTCACGTTCACCCATGGCATGCAACAATCTGGGCTTGCCTGAGCCTGGGCGCATTGACAGAATCGCGGACGACCCTGCAAAGGTCTTCCCTAACGTTACAATAGATCCCAAAAGAACACAAGTTTCAGTACACCTCCGCAACAAGAAAAGATCTATGATTTGTTTTCACACCTCTTTCATGACCGAAACGATTGCATACGATGACGACTACGTCTTCCCGTGCTTGATCGCCGTCTTTTGAATTGTCAGCGACCCTCTCTTGATCCATTGGAGGACGCCACTCCCCGTCGTCTTTCGCCCACAAGGGTCGCAATCGCGTCGCCCAATAATTCAGTACCTCCCAGTTTGGTTCAGATCCGTCCGAATCTGAATCTGACCCTGCTTCTACGTTATCTGGTTGATCACCATCGTGGTCCTTTTGAGTACCTCTTGTGGGCGTCGCTGGAACCTTGGTGTCATTTGGATCGTTGGCCTGGGAATTCCCACCCACAGCCGCGGTGGTACTACCTGCGCTGGGAGACCGTTCGTTCTCCTCTCCCTCATCGTCCTCCTTCTCGCCGCTTTCCTCACCCCCAACCTTGTCATTTGAAGGCAACAGCCACGCGTTCAAGAGTACGAGGACCCTCGTCCGCTCCTTCAGGCAATGCTCTGCAAGCTCGTACGGTCCACGCTCGAGCGAGTCCCACACCGCGGGGGATTGCACGTTCAAGTCATTACAGATCGCAAGCGTCGTGCGGCCAAGTGGCAGCGGGAGACTCAGCGTAGCGAACCCCGAGCCTGCGCTGGCCCACGGAATGTCCGTCGAGAAGAGGTTCGTCTTGCGATATGCGTGAAGGGGGTCACCGTTGGGGTCATAGAGAACTGCAGTGTTCGCGCCTATCGGTCTAGAGTCTGAGGGGGAGGAGGTAGAGGTGGAAGGGGCTTGTAAAGTGGAGGAAGGAGAGAGACGTTCCGGGAATCCTGCCGCAACGTAGCACTGAAGACGTCGCGCGAGCTCGGCACAGAACGTAGCCGTAGGACCCGTCTTTGGGTGCTCGAGGTAAGGCGCGATGGCGGGCGCGTCGGGGAAGTTGTATCCTAGCATACGCATATACCCATGTGACGCATATAGGGTACGAATGTATGCGCGAGATCGATAGACAGATCGATTGGTCGATCGAAATCCAATGCAATGCATCAGAGTAAGCACGTTAGAAGCTGGGCAGCACGCTCATGGCGAGAGATACAGCGTACCACTGAATATCATCTCTGGGAGACACACCAAGTCGATGGACCGCGGAATGAGTCTGCCGACAGCGTGCACCGGGAAGCCAAACCAACAGTAGTGTTACATGCAGCAATAGGACAAAAGGTATGGGATAGCCTGAGTCTTGAGATCGGCAATCAACGCAGAGCGAAAGACATCCTCACCCTTTACACAACTCGCGTGCCTTTGCAAGATTCGCATTTACCTCGCCGAGCTATTCATCGCGTCCACGTCCCGATTGAAAGTGCCAGCAGAACAGTCACCGAGTCAATCACCCGTCCGACACGTCCCAACCAACACACGAACCCACACACCTTGGGAGCAAACTGCACCACCGCGACTCTCAGCAGCGACGACGCCGACATCGTCTCGTCCATGCGATCTGTCAATGCAAACGCAGCGTTCGATGCAGATCTTCAAGTTTGTGTGCGAATATATCAATGTAGACACTGGAAATGGGTACTAGAGCAGCGAGTTGGTCGTTCAACGGAGAGGTTCATTCCGTCCCCGACCCCTGATGTCGTGGGGCTTGTGTGGGGTAAAGGCACCAAAGACACCGAACACTCTGATTCCGTACGTGTATCCAACCTCAAGCCTCGCAACACAAGAGTAGGGCCCGAAAATCAAATATCTCATCCATTCCCACCGAGACTAGAAGACACGAAAAATACAAAATGCAATCCACGTACACGCACACCTCAACGATCGGTATGTTCGCCTCACATACTACCCCAAAAAGCCAGCACGTTCCTCGCCACGGCACGGAGTCCCCACAGAGGCGTCGCAAACCCAACCGATCACCAGAATCACCGTTCACGAATGCCCAAATGACCAGTGATCAGTCGGGAAAAAAAAAGAAACCACTCTTTTGCGTTTTTGATATCGCCCCCCAGATCCTACCCTCGAACTGATCGGCAAACGAGGTGCTTCCTCCCAGGACGAGGATGGGATGGGAGGACGCCTGCAGAGTTGGAGATCCGGAATGACGGACGGACTCTGCAGGACGTACTCGAGGGGCTGTAACTTGACAACTACTAGATCGCTAGAATCCCAGACGTACGAACCCCATGCAAACGAAACGCGATGCAATCCCGATGCCATGCGAACTAAGACAAATCAAAGTCGAAAAATAAAAAATAAAAAATGATCAAAAAAAAATTATACTATATATACCCAATCAACAAGGGCCTGGATGAAAAACAAGAGAAAAAGAAAAAAACGTACTAATAAAACATGCATGAAACCGTAGCGCATCAAGGGACGACAAGACTTTGAGTCGACGAGACCAAGACTCGGGATCCAGCAAACGATCGAAACATCATGGCGAAACACACTGGTATCGTCAGCCCTCAATCCAGGATCAAAAACAAAACAAGGGTAAACAAACAACTGGCCGTAGAGTATACATGTCGACAACGATGGAACAAACAATGGTTCAAAAACTTGCTCGATCGGCGTCGCGCGAACGAGGGATCCCCGTAGTAGGAAGAAAAAAGATCTATCCGCGAGCGACATACCGCTGGGTTGTTCATCTCGTGAATGTGGACGCGCTCAAGGATCTTCGCGAGGGGGCTGTGGTTGTGAAGGGTACGCGTTCATGATGCCCGCAAACGTTGCTGGGACCGGTTGTGGTGCAGACGCATTCGCGTTCGCGAGATAGGGTGATTGTTGCTGATTGCTGTGATTAGGTGGAGAGGATACGTTAGGAGCAGATGATGGATTAGGTGGCGAGACCGAGTTCGCACGTGGTCGCGGATTTTGAGGGTGGGAGGTGCCACTCTGACGTTTATGATCAGAGTCTTTAAGAGGAGGTGGACGATACTCGTGTATACTCAGAGTATCTGCGGGTGTAGGGGGAGGGAGTAGGATGGTCGTAAAGGGCTGGGATGAGATGTGAGATGGTGGGTGAGTGTAAGGAGAGGGGATAGAGTCATCGGGGAAACCTTCGGGTCCGTTCGGGGCATTAGGATCATGATCCTCCGGGAGGGCAGGGATGACGGCCGCGTGCCTACCGCCTAAAGGTCTGTGTCACATCGTGTCATAATTAGGAAATGAGATGAGTGCGAAGAGGAACGGCCACACAAAGATGACGATCGCGACATAGGACAATGCTCAGCGTATCCCGGCCTTGGGCCATTCAAAGCCGCACGGCGTCTCATTTACTAACAAAAGGGAGAGGACAAAAACTCACCCGCCCTCGACAAAGTGCTGCCAGACGTAATCGCGGAGACGATCGGCATTAGGAAGTTCCTGAATGAGGTGTTTGATAGTGTTCTGGCCAAGCCCAAAGAAGTCGGGTCCAGATACAGAGTTGGAGTGCTGACGATTTCGGATGGCGTTAGCCTGCTTGACAATGGAAGACCATGCTCCTGTCGCAGTCCCGGCGATCAACGGTCGATCGGGGACGTCCGAAGCCACTATCTGAAACTTGGGCCCATCCCCTCCGTCAAGGATGGAACAATGGTACACAGCGTCGCTATTCGGGTCTACAGTTGAATGATAGCGCCTGCCAATTGACGTTAGGCCTAGATGCCCACGTAACGAGGGGATTGACTCACCTTGTCACTTCGTAGCCAACAGGGAAGATGTATCGCTCCGTATGGAAGTGTTCTCGCATGCAAACCTCACCAAGAGTAATGACAGTCATGATGCCAACATTTAGCGGTAGGAGAGGACGACCCTTTTTATCGCGCGGGACTGTCGGTATGCTGAAACTCTTGGAAGTCACGGTGTGTGCCTTCAACCGTTTAGGTTTAGCTTGCCGTTGAATTTCGGACGGTCGAGACGTGGATGCCACAGGGGAAGTCCGAGCAGTCAGAGACGGCGATGGACCCGGAATTGGTGGAGAGTTGGCGGGCGGAGGTGCGGAGGCCAAGGGCGGTGCCCCGTTTCCAGTGTAGGAAGCCGGATGATAAGGATGTTCCTCCGGAGGAGTCATGATAGGAGACAATGGTGATGGTGGTCGATGATTTGCTGGTATAGGAGCATCAGCCTCCGTGGATGGTTTCACCGGTGGCTTGAGACGTAAACGAGTCCCCTTATTGGAGACGAGGACGGGTGGGGTCCCACTCTCGGCGGGATGAGCCAATGCCAGTGTAGGCTGGTTGGGTGGGGGAAGGGGTGGTGGTGGCACAGGTTCTTTTCCCTTAGCGCGAGATCGCTTCGTTTGTCGACGAGCGTCGCGAGCTTCGTCTTCTATCCGTTCTCGATACTCTTCGTCTGCGCGCTTGCGAGCTGACGGCCCGACGTGCCGAGAACTCAGCAAGGGATCAACATTGTGGTCCTCGGCCTCGTCTTCAACCATAGCCTGACGTAGATTGCTCACGAAGGCGGCGCGAGCACGGGAAGATAGCAGCGAGCGAGGGAATGCGCTCGATGGAGGGTATGGTACACCAGGCGTGTTGGATTCCGAGCGGTTCTCGAGTTCATGTATTCGCTGTAGGATGAGGCTGGATGGATAGTCGGTGCATCAAGCGAATGCCACGTGAGATCATGGATGCGAACGTACTCTCTGTCCTCCCTGAGTTTGACGTTTCGCTCACCAGAGAGCTTCAGCTCGTTTTGTGTTTCCTGTTGTTTCTGTTTTCGACGTCACCTATGAGCGTCACCTCGACGGAGTAAAGCGCTTACCTCCTCGAGCTCGAAATACCGTCTTTTCAATTTTCTGTACTTGTCGACGATGTCTTGATTATCTTTCGAGGCTAATTGTACTGATTGTTGAGTTGATGGAGCGAGCGGGGGTGGTGGGGGACCCATTACGATGTCCCTGTCCTGTGGTGGGCCCATTGCACTTGATGCTGAGCGACGGCGAGACATTGTGGAGGATGTGTGAGAAGTAAGTAACAGGTTGACTCGCACAAGCGCGCGGACCCTCCCAACCAAGCTCAAACACGACTACACAGCTTATTTCCAAGTCATTACCAACACCGACCCGACTCGTTTAGGATCAGTCACTCAGTTTCTGGCAGGTTCCTGAATCTCGTGGGGTACGGTCATGCGACCATTTTCTACTCGTCGGTCCAGAGCTCTCGACCGACCAACGTATCCGATAGTTCAACCGAGGTGGACGACGGGGGCGAGTAAGACTTTTTTTTTTCGAGCCACTCAAAATGCGAATTTCTGCCACGGGCGTTGAGTCTTCCGTCACATCAATTTTCACATCCAAAAACGCCCGATCCCGTTCACGCTCGGTGACCTCCTTCCTTTTGCCCATTTCTGGAAACCTCCACGTTCTTGCTCTTTTTTTTGTCCAAAACATAACATCGAGCTTCTACCTTGGTCGTGACGCTCAGAAAGACCTCTGGGACACACGGAGGGTCCCTCGTGGCTCTGTGGACGATATTCTCGATAGAACAGACGGTGTACACGCCACGCCACGCGTAACGAAGGCGCGTGATGCGTGTTCGACAACTGTTCCACGTCAATGGCAAGGCACACAGGTCTTTTGTACACTCGGCAGTCTGGAGTGTGTTTCATTGGAAGCAGCGGATGAACGATCTCCCTCTTTAAGTTGCGATGGAAGTTCAAGTTAATCTCCTTCGGCAAAGTGCCACCAACTCGTTGTAACAAAGTATCTCTTCATTCGCTTGGTTCTTAGTCCATCTTGGACTCGTCGAGGACGAAATGTACCCAGAACTTGGCGGACAACCGGTTTACCGTTGACTATCAACAGCAACAATGAGCTGCGAGGATTCATCTACTCGATTGATGCGAATACCTGCCTGGTGCCATGACAAGCCATCCATCCGGGCGCCCTACTTAACAAAGTCGATCCCTCAAAGTTATGACGCACCCTGCCGACTCACATGAACACTGTACATAATAGCACTCCGATCTAATCGTGAGTTGTGAGTCGGCTCAGCAGGTGGGTCAACGTTTCAACTCCTACACCAGCCTACTTACACCCTGCATTAAAATAATTCGATCATCTACGAGCCCGGTGCCAGTAGTGTCAAACTCTGTTGTCAGCATCCGTGGACAGCGGAGGGCGGAATGGATACAAGTCAAGTACAACTCCCAGAAGTCAGAGTATGTAACGATGCCTATAAGTGCCTATACTTGATGTAGATGGCGGCCATGGTTGTCAACCTGAATGGAACTAGCTTGTGTCGGGAACAGCAATGTACTCTAAAATGTACTTGGTTTAAATTTGATGCATGGCTCAGGGGTGATGGAGTTTTATTTCATTTCGACCAACGATGGAAGAGAGAGAAGGCACGATGGATACACACGGACACATACGGGGGGCTGAGGTAACCGGAGCCTAATTTGAGTCTTTGACTGGAATCTCGAACTACATTGAGAGAGTTGGTACCCACACCACACCCTCAAAATCTTACAGCAGCAACAAAAGCGCTCACAAGCCGCTCCTCTGCCGAAATCGACAATTATTGACGGCCCAAAAAATGACCATTTGATGTACAGCATCACGGTACCGGGCGCAGGAACTGAGACCCAAAGCTATGAATGTGAATGAAATGAAAGTTGTCGGTAACCTTACAGGAGAGTCCATTGGGCGGGAGATGAGGCAATCTGGAATATACTTGACATCTTGACGTTTCATTACCGCAAGGTGCCTGACATGCTGTACAAAATCTCCGCGAGGGATGATAGAAAACGAGGGTATATTCTAACACGATCTTGCAACAAAAAAGGAGTTTCACAGCACATCTTCGAGTAAAAAGGGAAAAACACGAGACAGACCAACAAAAAAATTGCGTTACAGATGTTACCTCCAAAGAATATCCAAAAAAAATACGATTAGATAGGGTTAGATAAGCAATAGCCAAGAGTGGGCAGGCATGTCTCGTCTCGTCGGTGGACGGTCATGAGCTCAAACCGGACGTCGTACGCAGGATGACAAGAATACCATCGGAGTGAGCTGAGAAAATAGCATCTACTAGGATTTCATCGTGAGGTGATGTCACCACATTACTTGGCAGCGTGGCGGACTGCAACCGTGAGCGGGCCGAGGCTTGAGATCTGCTATGACTCTTGGATACATGGGCCAACAAATCGCGGCGGCGACTCGAAGGAGCTGGGGCGTCTGGGATTCGGTCATTCCTATGTGGGAAAGGGAGAACATCAAGGCCGGGTTCGATGACAGGTTAATGAAAGCTTGCCTGGAATCTCTGCCCTTCGGAAGTAGAATGAATTTCCCATATCCAAACCCACCGTCGCTCGGCTGACCGCGTTCATTGACACCCCACGCCTTGATAACGTCAATCCAACTGCGTACGATCGCGTCGCTCCGAGGGGCAACGAAATCGAAGAAACTTCTCCCCATCACTGCAGTCGTCGAGAGTAAATGATCGTTTGAGCAGTATTGAGCTGGGCAATGTATAGAAAATCGGTCCAAGATGAGCGCCGAGCGCAGTGATTGTGAGGGAAGTGGCTTGAATGTGAGGATTGGAATAGAAGGGCGCCTTGGTTGTTCGCCGTCTTGGCTTGAGTCTTCAGGGGTGTCGGTCAGACCTGGTATGATTGGAATGGGACTTGGTGGCATCGGCGATGGGTCGCCCCAACGCTGTTCAAGCGTAAGTCAGGCGTGCGCGTCGAAATATATGAAAGCAACATACCCTGAATTCGAAATCTGTGGCGTTGGGCGTCAAAACGACGACCTCTTGAGCTGTAGAGGCGTTTTGGAATGCTTTGGCACCAGGTACAGCGAGAGAGAGACTGCCAACGAGCACGTTGTGGACCACTGTACGAGACTAAAAGCGATTAGCAATCAGAGCACGAAGATCGAATACGCTTACCACTGCGCAGAGGAGATAACCCTTGAACGGGTCTTTATGTTTGAGACGAAGATACGCGATGACCGCCGCTTTGTCTTGACGGATCGTGTCGCTGTGAACGCAAGATATAATCAGACCGAGATGACGACATTGTTTACCCGCACGCACTAATGCAACTTCCTGCATGCTGTGAACTCGTCTGGGTGAACGAGTTCAAGAGCGGGGCGACCAATGACATCGCGAGGTTCGTATCCTGTAGGTGAAATCAGGACTATGGACGGCTGGTGTGCAGAAGTGAATGGACGTACCCAAGAGCTCGCTGATCGACTCTGTGACGAAAATCCAACGGGCCTAACGAGATACTTGGTGAGCGATTGAACACATCGACGTGAATGACACGAACATCTTCTGAGAAGTCAACAATGGCAACTTCGCTCATGTGTTAGCGGTGGACTGGCTGTGGGTGGGGGAAAGAACATACTGCAGGAGACGCGAGGAGTGTTGGAATCCATGACAATCGTATCGAGACGCTTTACGGTCTGCGAGGGTGGGCAAGGTACGATCGGCGGGACGTGTGGAAAGATGATGGAAAAAGAGAAAGAGCGCCGGGGTCTGAGGAAGGAGACAACACAACAAGAGAAGTGATACCGAGGAGGCGCAAGGGGGGACTTTTATCAGTATGGCAGGGGTTCTGAGCATGAATTAATAGGTTCTCGGAGCCCGAAGTGCATGAGCATAATATCACGAGGTGTGTGTCAACTGGAAGATTTACTGTAAAACGTTTGAATGCTGAGTAGTCTGGAAGATCGCCGCGCACCTAACGACCCATACAGATCTGCAGTGAGGACGCCACCATCAGGTCCGATGGTTCGCAACGGCTCACCAATGCAGATGGATCTTGCCCTGAAACTTGTACGGAAGGAAAAACTGAACACAGCACTTTGTGTGAAAACAATTTTAATTTTAACACCGCGATCTGCGAGATCTTCGCATCGAACCAACACACGTCTCAATCTCGTCCTCAAATTGGACCGTCAATCCCACCCCACTACACCTCAGCGCTCAGATGTGGTCCACCCACCGCGAAGTAGCTGCAGGTGACCTCGTCATCATATGGCAGGTGAGAATTGTGTAGTGATTATGGCTGACAACCAACTCAACCAACCCAGACAAGAGAACTCATCCAACCGCTCTTGATCACCCCCGGAAAGGACTTCAACAGCCGCTTTGGCCATTACAAGCACAACGATATCATCGGAATACCCTTTGGGTCAAAGGTAGGATCAAGCAACGGCAAGGGTTTCTTACATGTCCTCCGTCCCACGCCCGAACTATGGACGATGGCACTCCCCCATCGAACACAAATCCTCTATCTCGCTGATATCGCCTTCATCACCTCGTGGCTGGACATAAGACGTGGAAGCCGCGTTATTGAAGCTGGTAAGTCACCGCCGCTAATTCGCAAAAGATTCGTTCCTGGTTTGCTCTATGAGCTAAAGTCTTTTCTATCTCTCCATGTGTTTCTTCCTTAATCGACCATGTATACCAACGCTTTCCCTTTTTTCGCGATCCACTCCCTTTTCATTGACCGCGCGTCGCGGCATTCCCCGTATTTCTCTCCATCGCACGCCCGGAATGCACAAAGATGACGAGATTCGCACCCACATTCAAGTCTATATTCTATCACTCCTCGGCTTCCGTTTTCTTCATATTTCGTTCACTTGGTCCAAATTACTTTAGGTACACCCCATTTCATCACACACACGGGCGCGGTATCATAATGCTATCATAATGCTCATCCAATCATTCATTCATTCTTCCAGGTACTGGCTCAGGTTCCTTCTCGCACTCCGTCGCCAGAACCATCGGCACAACAGGACATTTGTATTCCTACGAGTTCCATGAAGCTCGTGCCGATAAGGCGAGGTGAGCCCTTCTCGTCCCACAGAGTCTTAATCGGGACATTTTGTTCAATGCTTCCTTTTTAGAGAAGAATTTGTCCGCCATGGTATGGAGAACATCGTCACATTGTCGCACCGAAACGTATGCAAAGAGGGTTTCACAGTAGAGAACCACGTCGACTCTGGTATTGTCATATCCTTTCGATGTCCGTCGATCGTCCACCGGTTCACATTGACCCTGGTTCGCAAACAGTGTTCCTCGACCTCCCCGCACCCTGGGACGCAGTGGAACATGCCAAGAAAGCATTGAGGGTACGTCAATCGAGAGAGGGGGGGGGAAACTCGTTGGAACGACCTTTTGGATCTCACCGATCGATTTACTCCGTTTCTAGAAAGACTGCCCTACAAGGATATGCTGTTTCAGTCCTTGCATGGAACAAGTCTTACGCACGGTCAGTGCATTGAATGATGCCGGCTTTACGGGTGCGTTCCCCTTGGCGTTTCTGATGGATAGACCCGCTGCATCTCACGAGGTGTCACACCTTAGATATCACCATGTACGAGACCCTGTTACGCCCTCATGAAGTCCAACAACTCCCGAAACCGCTCCCGCTAAGTCATGTCGTGGACAAACTCAAAAAAATGGAACAAAAGAGGGAGGACAAAAGATTACGGCAGATCGCTAGCAAGAGAAAGCGCGAAGACTCGGCAGAGGCAGAGACAGAGAAGAGAGCGAGGACGGAGGAGTCAACTGCTCTCGATGAGGACGTCGACAGGGATGAGTCAAAGACTGAAATCACACGCCCTGAACCTATCAAGGAGATCGTCGCCAGTTCGAATCTGGTGGACGCCGCCCCGGCCAAAGGAAACTTCTCAAAGGTGTCACCGGACGTTCGGGGACATACTTCATATCTAACCTTCGCACGCTTGGTCCCTCTACCAAATACGACCAGTGTGGGTTCCTAACGGGCACTTATCACTCTATTGTGGGGACACCGCGGTGGTATTAGGACATCGTATGAGATGGGGTTGTGATAAATTAGACACAATCAATGTATGTAAGTTAGAATTGGCAAGAATGAGGCGTCCAGCCCTCGCTAGTCTTCAATTGCCTGTCGATACGCCTGTTCCATCTCACGTTCTTCTTGAATTCTAGCTGCACTCTTTCGTGCTCGCGGTCGAAGCACCCGGCTAGGGGCAGGATTCGGGGCAGGTGTGGTTGACATCTGTCGACGCTTGGGAGGCGAGGTTTCAACCTCTGGATCAGAAACACTCTCACTCCGTCTTCGAGCCCTCTTCTTTGATGTCCGTGTCGTTCGTGACGTCCGCGTGCGTCCTGATGGCCCCGGTCCCTCACTCGCTCGTCCACTTCCAGATCCCTTGCCTTCGTCTTCTGGAACGCCCGTCTGGGTTTCTGATCCCGCCAAATCAGAGAGCGTGCCTTCTTGTCGTGCGCGTAAAGCTCGCTGTGCATCGTCCTCCGCGAGTTCCCGCATCGTCCTTGGGACTCCCTTAACGGGCTGGACCTGGACCTGAGGCTGGGGTGGGAAAGAAGCACCAATGGATTCGCCTTCCCCTTCCATTTCGATCTCCCCTGTTGATACCGAGGGAAGATCTCGAGAAAGCGATTCAGAGCGGATACTCAGCGCGTGCTGACCGTCGGACTTTTCATCACCGGGATGATCATCGCCATTGGCAACCACCGCCGAGAGCAAGTGCGGGTCTCGCGGTAGATGAAACGGTTGGACGACATCGTCCGCTGTGGTGAGGTATCCGCCCGGTTGCTAGATCAGTGCGATGTGAGCAGTCCTGCTCGGCTAACTCAGTTCCTCGATCGAACCTACCTCGTGTCCGTCTGTATCGGCGCCCTCCGTATCTAACCAGTGAGGTCGGTCTTGTTCAGGACGAGGTTCCTGCTCGCCATTGGAGGCGTATTGTTTCTGAAGCCGCTCTCGGATGCGGAGACCTTGTACGAGACGCGTCCATCGCTTGCACACCTGCTCTAAACGCTTTGTGCGAGCCTTTTCCTCCGCGTCTTGCTCCGCTTCTAGACACGCCTAGATCCCCCGAGTCAGATAGTTATGCTGCGATGGTATGGGAAAAGATAAAGTACCTCAACGATCACGTTTTCGTTCTCGGCGGCAATCACGATTCCCTCGATAACGGGAATCGCTCTTCGTTTTCGAAACTCAAACCCTGTCTGTTATTAAACTCTGAGTGCGTGAGTTTGGACAAGAAAACATTTGAGCATACCACGGCCTCCGCATAATCGAACCCGAGTTTTTTCGCTATTTTGGCAGTCCCCTTGACTGCACGAATTTGACGTCAACCTCGACTGATCGGCGGCACTGAACATCGGTGCACGTACACGGAATATGAACAGCTCCCTGTGGGAGCATGGAAGGCACATACAAGTCGATATTGCCGAAGTCATTCTTTGGGACTTTCCCCTACTCGAAAAAGGTGCATCAGCAACCTGCACGTGGGGAATCGAATGGAAAACGCGGGGCCAAGGCACCCACACCCACGTCTTTGATTGGTTCAGGTTTGTAAAGCTCTGTTTGAGACATTGCATACAACCCTTGCATCACCTCTTGATCACCGCCGACATGTCCTTCTTCCCTCGCTCGCTCGAGGGCAAGCTCCATCTCCCGTTGTCGACCAACAGTGGCCGCACGTTGTTTCACCATTTTCATGGGTTGACAGCCCTGACGTATTATGCGGCCTTGTCGCATCCAGTTCTCCGCAGTCTTCAGGGAAATCACAGACGAACGCGGATATACAGGCTCCCCTCTGAATTTTCCAAGCTCCGTGGGAGGATCAATGACTTCATCGCGCTTGAGGTGACGGCTCAGAGCGTACCTAACAATCTCGATAAATTAATTAAATCCAACGAGATACACACGAAAAGGGAACAAACAGCGGATGGTTCTTGAAGCCCGCGATCGTGGTTGGCATGCCTTCGGTCAGCTGGTGAATATGTAGTTCGTCATCCTCGAGGTCGTCCCTTTGCTGCGGAAGAGAAACGATCAGATGAACTCATCTCCGACACATCCATGGGTATTAGACTCAAACGTACGAGGCGATAGGGCCTTGTGATCGATTGAACCACCCTGGCCCACCATTCTTTACGCCCATTGGCAGGACCTGCCCCAACACCCTGAACTTTGGATACCTTCGCAGTGTATTCGCGAGCATACCGCGCTGTGAGATCCCGACCAAAGCCGTCCTCTTCTAGACCGATCACATACAACATACGATTCTCTTGTTTGACAGATGTCTTGGTCCCGCCTGCAGTCTGAGCGGCACTCGGATCGAACACGTTACGCTTGTTCACGATGCCCCGTATAGGATCAACCGGCAGCCAACGTGAATCTGCTCGCGAAAACACCTCAGTCCACAATACAGGCGGTGTGGTGGTCGGATCCGGGGATTCTATGGACAAGTTTGACATAATCGTTTAGCAAGCCATCAAGCGGCAACGTGTGGAACGTACTGAGCAATCTGGCCCCTATTGCTGGGGACCCATTGTGACTGGTTGATTGACTTTTCTGTTTGCGAAGTCTGATGGCTGGAATCGATTTCTCCTTGCCCTTGCCTGGTAATCATATATGAGCAAACACCCTCGAACGAATAAACCCGTCCGAAAAGCACAACGGAATATCTGTACGCTGTACCTTTGTGATCTGATGGAATGGAGACTTCCTCCATCTCACTGTGATCATCAGTCACAGGATCTTCTTGATCATCGGACGGTCTCTGTGGCGCTTTACCCTTCCCGTTGGAGGCGTTCTTTGTAGCCGGCTTTCCAACTTTAGCTTTCCAGGGAACGCTCTGTAAGCTGACCACAAGCCTCGCGGGGATATCAAGAGCGCGACATAATGCCGTGAAGAGTTGCGCACTTGTGTCTCGTGACCCACTTTGCATCAACACATGCTTCATCAGCGATTCGACGCTTCTGATGCGTTCAGAGCCGGTGGAGTCGAGCTCGCCATTTTGAGTCGTTGCTTGCTCCTCCACTTCCTCGAATGTCCTACTCTTGATGTGCCCCGTGCGCGTGATCGAGAAATAAGTTTCACTCCACCAGACCACGAGACGATTGACAGCAGCCTCAAATAGACGACCACGCTTGTTTTGATCTGGGACACGAGACTTGTGTATCATAGCAAGCCCATTCTGCAGTGGTAGAGGGGTAATGGAGAGCAGCCGTGCCTGTGCCTTCAGTCAGCTCGCAAAGTCGACAAGGTGGGTGAAATAGTATTCACATGAAGCAGCTCGTCATTCAACCACTTGTTCCGTACCCTAGCGTTGGCAAGGAGAGCGATGGTGTGAATCTTATGGCTGGTAGTTCGCAGAAGTCTCTGAGCCTGCAACGCTGCTGTGGCCTTCTTCCTAAACGCTCCACATCAGCCGTTTCAAGCGTGCTAAAGCATCAAAGAGCACTGACTTCGATTCGTCCTTCTTTGGGCGTGCTTGCAGCGTGATCTCGATATTTTGCCGTGGTGCAGGTTCCAGTGAGAGCTCAAGTTCCAGTGCATTGAGGTGTGGCTCTGGGACGTGAACTTCTTCCCAGTCGAGTTCATCGTCGCTGCTATCACCCGGTAGCTGCACTTCATCCGCAGCCATGGTGGGAGGTATAGGTATTGGACGTCGCGCAGGACGAGCCCATTAATGACACAGCGCGCGACAACGGCTCCGCGTATGTCACGTCTGTTACACGCACGTGATCTGTGACGATGCCTTTGATGAGTCATGCCTACTAAGGTGGGTCCATCCCTGTCCATCCTCACTAACATCGGTTTTATATTTCCGTGCGTTGCCTGCATATCAGCCTTGTGTGGAGCACCTGATCCGCTATTCAAGCCACCGGCTACTATGCCTTGTGCGCCGAGATCCCCACATTCAGAAAACCCACATCGCGAGCGTTCTCCTTTTAATCCGAAATATTTGCCTCTTCATTAACCATTCTCGATACCTGGCTGGTTACAGGGTGTGTCATCTTGCACGTCCAACGATACATTATTGTGAGATGACTTACTTTAATAGAGCGTCCTGCGGCCTTGGTTTCGCCATCCGAGAACTTATTGGATCGGATCTTTATCATAGAGCTCAACGTCATCGATGAGAAGCCTCCGCATTCGTGGCACAAAGAGAGATTGAAAGCATCCTCGGGATACGAGGACTCGACTTCTTGATAAACAATGCAGCGGTGGACAGTGTTCCCGCAATCACCAAGCAAAGTAGATCAGCGGACATCTTGACGTGTCTTGCTTTGTTGTGTCTAGGCACCCAGGGACGACCTACCAAGCACAAACCAAGCACGATGGATTTCGCTGATCTCCTCAGCACCGTGGAGACAAACGTAAGAGGTCCTGCGCTGGTCACGCGGATGTTCATTCCACTTCTCGAAAGAGGTGACCGACATCTCTAGCTAGCATCGGAATGGATCAAGTATAAGTAAGATGGCATTGAGCATGCTGATAAGAACCTCGGGGGGAATTCATTACTTGCAAGGATTCTGAGTTTATCTAGATGTATAAACAACTGAAAAAGAGACCAGACCTGATCACCTTTGCCGTTCACCCTGGGTGGTCCAAGACAGGTAAGTTGGCGATCACCGATCATCGATCATCGATCATCCCCCGATCACTCGCGGCGTTGGATGCGCTACCACACAGACATGACTGGCGAGAACGCAATACTACCTGTGAAGGATTGCGCGGGTAAAGTGCTCAGGATCGTGACTCGTGAGGATGCAACGCCGGAGTGCTCTGATGAGGAGCAATATTTTCCCTGGGTGAACACGGGGAAGTTGCAGCGAGGATTGTACCGTATCATAGGTAGCATCAGAACGCAAAGAAAAGAAAGAGATATCGATATGGCCTGAACTTGAACGAAGTACCGCCGGACAGATTGACATCGACCTTGTAGTCGTGGTTGTTATTAGCATATCTTTAAGTAGAACAAGGCTGCCCTTGCCATCCAAACTCCGCGTGCAACTGGGTCCGGGGACCGTGGCAGCTCCCTCCTGACCTGCATCTACCAGTTGCATGTCCATCGAGTGGCGGCCAAAGTCCCGTTTGTAGCGTCGCCACAGAAGATAACCCACCCATCCAATGATGCTGCCTCCGCCCGAGCGACTCAGCGAGGCCGATTTTGACGTAAGTTGATCCAGGGTTGCCTCGTCTAGTGACTTGACACATACTCGTCCAGATCCTCATAAACGGAGCGATCAAACGTTCCATCCAAGCGGTCAGCAAACTTGCAGGTTTTGCCATCGATGACGCATGTATCCCGACGCAATACCTCCGCATGGTTTCGATCATGTATTACCAGCTCGATGCGAACAAAATTCCGCGTGGCGTAGCTGAGGAAGATTACGCTCTTCAAGAGCTCGAGATTCCGTTGGCTTGCTTGGCGGGTCTCGGAGCCACCTTTCCAGTGTGGCTCAACCACGCCGAGCTATGTCCAAAGCTCATCAAGGGACTCAAGGACCATTGGTCCGATATCCGCCAGTGGATCCTCTACCTATATCGAAATATCATCGTGAAAGATGATATCCCCCACGTCGTCCGAGACAGTTGCAAAACCGCTGTCCTCGAGTTCCTCGGACTCATTCGAGATCGACTCCTCATGCCCTGGTCAAAATCAATCCCTTCTGATCGAGAAATCATGCGAGTGATCTGCAACCTTTGGTTCATGGAGACGCGGGATCCCCGCTTTTCCAGTTGGTCAAAAGATATGTGTACCCAACGCGAATCCGCAGTCTTCAACTCGACGTTCCTCATCGCTCACGAAGCGGGGACCGCCCTCGATTTCGGGAATCTCCTTAGCATCTGTCGCGATGATGCCGAAGTCATGGCGTCCGTTGCTCTCGGTCATCTCGACAACGAACTATCGCGTGACGTGCTCGATCTACGCTGCATGGCCTGGGACCTACACATCATCAGCACGCTCTCCTCCCGCGAGAACATCCGATTGGCACTCTTGAGCCAAGGAACCATCAAAGCAGCTGCGGATGTCCTGTCGCTCGTGGTCTCGCTACCTTGGGAAGGAGACTCGCGAGTCGTGGCTTGTAGATGTGCCGTTAACGCGATAACGCTCTTGGGGCTGCGGTTGGAAGACATGGATGCCACTCCCTACATCTTGCAGGCACTCGATTGTGACCTCATCGCCTCTCTGCTCAAGTGCGAATGGTTGCTGCCTTTCGTGGATCAACCTGTAGCGGCCTATCAGCCCGTTAGGTTGCTCGGAACCCTACTCCCCGGATACACTGTGTACCGATCAGTCTTGCGTGCCTTGGCGTTTTCTATTCATCAAGCGGAGGAAAGTAACTTGGATACGCGTCTCGCCAAGAAAGGAGAGCTTTACGATGCCTGGCTGAGGCTCAAAGATGCCGTAGATCAGCGCCGCAAGCTGTTGACGCGCGACATTGCGGACGGGCACATCCAGACCTGCCAGAACGAGAAGGTAAGTGGAGATTTTAATGCTCAGAGGTTCGGTTGATGCAGTGGCGTTATCAGTGTTCAAAAGCGGGTGAGGTTGGAACCCTTAAACGTTGCGGGGGTTGTCTGCATGCCTATTATTGCAGCAAGAAATGTCAGCGAGACGATTGGAAAAGCGGGAGGCACAAAGTGCATTGCAATATGGTACATCAACGCTTCATACGAACAAGTCAGTACACATTTGCTCCATGAGACACATCGGGTACTGACCCCAAGCTTAGAAGGTCAAATGTCAAGCGTTCGCACGAAGGATATCAAGTTCTTGGACGAAGTGATCATCGCTGAGCTGAAGAAGCACAAAGAACGAATCAGTACACACGGGCTCAAGATCAACGTCGTAGAACTCAATTTAGTGGGTGCGGCCGTTGATGTCGTCTTTGACTCCCGACGCGTCAATCCGAATCCGTTCGGGGTCAAGTGTCTTTGTGAAAATCTTTCAAGCACGAGATGGAAGAAGATGCTTGACGGTGCGAAGGAAGCTCGGAAACCGTTGATTCTCGTCAGGGCATTTATTCCCGGAGGAATGTCGCGAAAGGTCGTGCTTCAGGCGATACCACTGAGTCGGATCGTGGACGAAGAAAATCAGGGAGGTCGTCGCAGGAAACGAGTGCTGGAACCATACCTGTTCAACTTAATGTCCAGTTGTTGTGGCAAGGATTCTGTGAACAAGGAGCCGAAATTGAAAGCGGTGACAGGGGACTAGGGAAGTGCGTGTGGTAGTTCGGAAGGAACAGCATGCGTTGTAAATTAGTGTACCATACACAGCGACTCTGATACCAGGTTGTAAAGTGCAATCGGTCAGTGCAATCACCAAGGCGATCTTGACGAAGTCTCGTTTTTGGGAGGGATAGAGCCTGGGCAGTGGAAGCCTGCAAAGTTCGCAGCCGTTTCACATAACTAAAAGCTGTGTTCGTTTTGCACGATCAGAATGACTGCCACGTTTCTGACCCAGAAGTTTGAGTTCTAGTTTTCGGAAATGAAGCTGGCTGAAGTCGCGAATCAGCCTGGACTGTAGTAAGCGGCCAAGTTGTTCGCTTACAATGGTTGTCTGGCGAGTCGTTCACGTTCATCCGGCGAGATAGTCCTACGTGCGTCTCATCCTTAGGCTAAACTTACCTGTCATGTGCATTCACGTGACCCCAATCACATTGTGGTACACGGGAATAGCATTTTGTTCCAAAAAGCGAATGAGATGAAGCTCGCAGTGGAGGTAGGGTCTGACCGCCTCTCCCTTCTTCCACGCGTTCTCTACTGATGCCATGAATTTTGCGTCCTTGAAGACGGAGAGTTCGTCGACTGGGCGACGGGTGCTAAGGGGTGATAGCAACTCCCGAAAATGTTCTTCAGGGGTGCATGGCCAGTAGTACGCTGTGCCATCGCTCCTGGGACCGACCCCAGGCTGAATATTGACCCATTCGATTTCGAACCCATGGCCTGTATCTAGAAATGCCTGTTTACCGTCCGGTTGAACTAGACGTTCGAAGATCGGGAAACCGTGGTTGATGAGCGTCAAGATATCGGTCAGATGAGCTGCCCCTCGCAAGAGGCGTTTTTTGAGTGTCGACAACCACTCCTCCCGCTCCGCATCGAACCCCTCTTCCTCGTCACCATCCGAAACATCAGCCAAATCGGTGATCGAGTCGATAAAGTTGCTTCGTGTCAACAACCGAGCTGTCGCGCACAGCCTTCGGACACGATTTACGCTGTCCCCGGTGTCCTGTGAGTCGGCGTCGCTAGAAGTGAAAGACCCTTTGTTCTTGCGGAGGAGTGATATGAACTTTTTAAAGAGGAATGGGAGAGAGTCGGGGCCGGTAGGGTTTGGTATAGTAGCTTCTGGGTAACCTTCCGTGACAACTTTGACGAAACTTTCATCCTCGTTCCAGTTGCTTTCAACCAGAAATTTATCGAGTTGATCTTCCACAGGGATTGTGTCTACCGGGTCGACGGGAGGCATGTCATCAATGGCCTCCAAGTCGCGCCAGAGTCTCTGTGGAGCAACAGAGAACGCCCATGCCAATAATGGGCTGACAGCCCGGGATAGAGCCGAGCTGTCTGGATCATCCTCTCTGGGTTCGTGATATAATCGTAGGGATTCGCGGAGAGCGTGGATGAATTTTTCACTGTTCTCAATGATGTCTCGAGGGTGCTGGGGTTGGCGTCGGTTAGAGGCAAGGTAGAGTTTAAATTTCCGGGAACGATGCTCGACGGAGAGGGCTGCAGCAACGGTGTCGTCTGGGTCGTCCCCCGCGGAGGCGGAGGCGATCCAATCCATGATAGATACCATCCTCCTTTTATTCTTAGTGGCGGTAGACTCAAAAGGAAAAGGGCTTGACATCAAGGATTTGGGGTCGTCTTTCGAGAATAACGACCGCAGGACAAGAGCACCCATAAACTCGAGTTGCTCGTCCTGATCAAAGATACTGTGGATATCAACCTGGAGGATAGTACATAGTCAGTTTTTGAGCGCTGATCAGTCGCCAAGCACTCACAGCAGACGACATTATAGGGAGGGAATCGTGGGTGGATCAATGGATGGCTGCTTTTAACAGGCTTAGAATTCACCTATGTTCAGAGACTAAGTGCACGACGTGAGTCACTACGAGTCACCCTTCCATGCATCATGACTCAACTGAGTGGCATCAACCCTCAGAACGAGAAACCCACGTATGGTACTTAAATCGACTGAATTGCCAGTGAGGAGCGACTTCTTGAACAAGGCCATGGGATACTCTGTTCAAGAATTTCCAGAACTTATAGAAAGTTTACTCTCCTATGAGCAACGCGCGTGTTAGTGGACAATAAACGGCTAACAAAGAACTCTACTAGGGAATGGACTGTCTGGACTCGATGAATACAAATGCGGGAGCGAGCTGAAGGCGAAATAAGTTGCCAATATCGCTCAGATTTATACCGCCGTGGTCCAGGGCCAACTTAGGCCAATGGTGCCTTTGGCTGCGTTGCTATGTCCGTACACAGATCATTCAAATACTGCTACGTCAGACTCGGAGTGCGTACCTGTGAGGACTCTGAACCAGGCGGCCTAGGTCTACGATCTGCAACCAGCACGGAATTCCAGGTGAGTTAGCCACCGACTCGAAGTTCTCATGTGAACTTTTTTTCTCCCGCTATATACCATTTCCGAACGGAGAGGAGTAAGATGTGTCGATTGAATTTACGACCTTGTGATAACTCGCCCTTGGTCCTTGACTACGCCTGATGCTCGACGGTGGTCATTGAAGGTTGATTGAAGGTACAGAGTAGCTGTTCTTGGTTGTAAGTCTTGTGACCGGGTCACGCACTACCCCTTTCTATTCGCACCAGTTAGAACTAGGGGTGACGTCACCAAAATATGCAGCCCTCTTAGTAGTCCACCATGTCAGCCTATCTCAGTGGACGAGACATTTCGCGCAGTGAGTGTCCAGCTTAGCACACTCTACCCAACAATACTCATACATCAACAGGAGACTACAACGAAAATGCGAACTACACTTCCGATTTCAAACCCGACCCCGATACAGAGGACGACAGAATGCTCCCAGGAGACAGTGGCGGAAAAGGTGTTGGTCTAGGAGGAGGTCACGTCCCTGCCTCCAAGAGTGTGGAGGACAAGTATGCAGGATTCGATCCTGGAATGGCTGGCTGTTCCGACGGCACTCAAGAATGCGGCATTCCTGGGATCCCTCGCATGGGTTGTGAGAACTACGAGGGAGATCTTACACGTTCTACACCTGTGGGTCTTGGAAAAAACCTGAGCAGTCGCGGTTATGAGGCAGATGGATACGATTACATGACACCCTCCGAGCCCCCGGGGACTCCATCCGAGAGTCCTGTCCCAGTGAAAGGGCAGCCTCACGGTCGAAAGCCTTCCGTGGGTTCCAGGATAATTGGTTCGTAGACATATGATATGAGTTTGCTCAGCGCTTACCGTCCTGTAGGGCATGCTGAAGAGCTCGTTGGAAAAGTTCTGCGAGACCGCGAGCTGGAGGCCAAGGGTAAACGGCATCTGGTAAGCGTTGCGGTCCTTTTGATGTTCTGAGCGGCATTGATTATCCCTGAAAGACTGGTCGCCTTTGAATCATATGGGGGTAATGCAGCAGAAGTCAAGTCCACATTATGGACTGTCGAGGCATGCACTGATATGATCAAGCAAAGGGTTGATTAATGTATGGTCCCGGAGTCTTGAATGTAAATGTGGTATTCCGGCCCATGTCCTTGACGATGGACAAGGGCCCTTGTCTTGAAGGACCTCGCATTGTCAGTGCACGTGTGCGTGACTTTCATCAACTTGAACACCAGCAAGCAGCCTGGGCTCTACGTCGACAATCAAGCCGCCATTAAATCCGGCGCCAACTGTTACGCTTGTACCGGGTAGGTCAAAGCGTAGACGCAAAAGCCTAGTCAAGGACAAGGGTTTCAAAGGTGGCTTAACGATGGGATGTCCACGTTAAGGCCTAGCGTCCGTTCAAGAGTGGGACGGTGACTCTCAGAGGGTTCAAAGGAAGCGAGGAAAGACCAAGCTAGATTGCGTAGGTCTAAGTTAGGGTTACAGGAGAAACTCGAGGGTTTATATAAGTAGAGAAACGAGTTAAGGGCAGGCATGGAACCGGTTGGAATGTGTAAGAACAAGCTATGACGAATAGGAATGAGTCATGCGTGGTAAGAGTACGAGTCAGCGATGACGAAGTATGGAATGTGAAAGAACATCGAAGAACATCCGCTGACTAAAGCAAGCAAGAAATAAGAGGCCTAGGCAGGACTCGAACCAGCGACTAGGACTTAGTACATCAGCAAGACTGCAAAAAGTCTGAAGTTACTGGAATGACTGGATCAGTTAAATCAGTAGTCCAGTGGCCCAGTAACAAGTAATTTCAGTAGTTTCAGTAGTTTCAGTAACCTAGTCACCCAGTCATCAAGTAGTTTCAGTAGTCTTAGTAACCCAGTGGCCTAGTGGCCCAGTCATCCAGTCATTTCAGTAGCTTCAGTAGCTCAGTCATTCAGTCATCCAGTAGTCTCAGTAGTCTCAGTCATCCAGCAGCCCAGTCATCCAGTCATCCAGTCATTTCAGTAGTCCCAGTAGCTCAGTCATTCAGTCATTCAGTCATTTCAGTGGTCTCATTAGTCCAGTGGCCAAGTGTTCCAGTTATCCAGTAGTTCCAGTAACCCAGCAGCCCAGTCATCAAGTCATCCAGTTACTTCAGTAGTCTCAGTAGCCCAGTCATTCAGTCATTCAGCCATCCAGTAGTTCCAGTAACCCAGTAACCCAGTCATCCAGTCATCCAGTAGTTCCAGTAACCCAGCAGCCCAGTCATCCAATCATCCAGTCACTTCAGTAGTCTCAGTAGCTCAGTAGCCCAGTGTTCCAGTCATCCAGTTATCTCAGTAGCCTAGTAGCTCAGTTTCCCAGTCATGTAGTCATCTCAGCAGCCTAGTAGCCCAGTGCCCTAGTCATCCAGCAATCCAGTTGTCTCATTACTCCAGCCATCCAGTATTCCAGTATTCCAGTAATCTAGTCACTCAGTGGTCCAGTAATCCAGTCACTCCAGTCACACAAGTCACACAAGTCACA